>PVJO010005638.1:0-96519 GCA_004026905.1 Hystrix cristata | reverse complement strand
AACAAATCAGCCAATAACAAATGCTGGAGGGGCTGTGGAGAAAAAGGAACCCTTCTCCACTGTTGGTGGGAATGTAGACTGGTACAACCGCTATGGAAATCAGTGTGGAGATTCCTCAGGGAACTAGGACTAGAGATTCCATTTGACCCAGCTATTCCACTTCTTGGTATCTTCCCAAAAGAATTAAAATCATTATACCGCAGGGATATATGCACACCCATGTTTAAAGCAGCACAGTTTGTTATAGCTAAATCGTGGAAGCAGCCCAAATGCCCATCAACAGCAGAATGGATTAAGAAAATGTGGTATTTTTATACAATGGAGTACTACTCTGCCATAAAGAATGATAAGCTTGAGATATTCCTAGGTAAATGGATGCATCTTGAGACTATACTCCTAAGTGAAATAAATCGGACACACATGTTTAAATACCGCATAGTTTCTCTGGTGTGAAAAACTGAAGTGTAAATAAAGACTAAAACGTATTATATTGGGAAAGGGAAGAAAATGTCCAAATGGGAAAGGGAATAAGGGAGGGGGAAAGGAACAGAGGGTCAAGAGAAATAAGAAATAGAAGGAAAAAATGGAAACAAATCTTTTGTAAATAGGGAGGGAGGAGGGGGTGAGGGGAGGGGAATGGGAAAAAAAGAAGCAACAAAGTATATCATGTGCAGGTACAAATCCCCGATGATGAATGTTATCAATATGTACATTGAAAATGTACCATTAAAATAAAATTTTTAAAAAAAAAGGAAAAGAAAACAACCTTGATGTTCTGATGCTTGTGTTTAATACTTTAGTCACTTAAAATGACTTCAGATTCTCTGGCCATAATATGTTATTCAAATGGGCACAATAAAACTCTATATTGTTCAGATAAATTGATGAAAGGAAAAGTAATTATAATCCTCCCCAATTTAGCTATATTAATTTTATATAATCTTATTATCTCCCTTAAACTCAGGCATGTTCTAGAAGAATTTTCAAAGCGTAGTGCTTGTTGGTCCTATCAAGTCAAGGCCTTTGGGTACAAAATTCTACAAATCTGAACTTTTCACAAACACTCTCAGGAGTACTTAGGAGAAAGTTTTAATACCAGTGTTTGGAAGAATAACTTCTTAAAATCTAGAACAAAGTTATCTCCCTTCCTCCCTCCTCCCTTTCCTCTTTTCACCCTTCTTTCTCTTTTTTCTTTATTTTATGCTTTTATCTCTTCTTCTTTCCTCCCAAGGTTCACCTTTGTCCACACTCCAGTAAGAACTCAGTTAAGTACAATTTAATCAAAGGTAGTTTAAGTACATGACAAAAAAATGTATTCACCAGGCTTTCTTTCAGGAAGAACAAGGATATTTTGGAAACTTCTTGACAAGTCCCTGAGACAGAGGCTGAGACCTGGAAGGACGTGGTATGGAAAAAAAAAAAAAAAAAAAAACAAAGGTCTTCAGGGCGCAGAGGGAGGAATGTGTTTACTGCCCCTAAGTAGAGGAGGGAGATAAGGGAAGGCTGGGGCTGGAAGTAAGGAGGGATCAACAAGATAGAGGGGGAGGGGATGACAAACCAAACACATGGCTGGCCATTCCACCACACACCCAAACTTTAAATAGAAAGTGTACCAAAATACTTACAAGGTTCAGATTGGTGTTTTTGAGACAACCAATAAAAGTTAAGCTCAGGTTGATATCAGACAAAAAACAGAGAACCCTAGAAACCATAGAGAAGCAGGAGACACAAGCCAGAAGCTCACAGATTTCTGGGAAGTCTTGGGGAAGGCTTCAGATTACCTGTCACAAACCACAAAACTTGGGTCAAAACCAAGTTTAAAGATGTCTTGGGAACAGAGAGATTGTATAACTTATCAGAAAATTGGGACACTTTTGAGATTTAAACAGCACATTTGAAATGACTATGCAAGGATGATAGTGTTAGGCGGGTGGTTGGACATTAGCAGGCCAGAAGGACAAAAGGTGCAGGTCCAAAATAGTATGCATTGACAGTTACATAGAGAAACAAAGACATCAATGCATAACACATTCATAATCATTTCTTAGGTCTCAGACCAAAAGGATTCCACAGGGCACAATGACATTTTAGGGTTACATACTGTCCACATTCTTTCCGATACCTGGCCATGCAGCCATCTCACCCCAGAACAAGGCACACAGCGTTCCTAGCTGCCATTGCTTGCACCCCAATGACATCAGGAAAACAAATGTTCCTTAAAGACCCTCCTGCATTGGACTGGGACCTCGTTTAAATTAAGAACTCATCTTTTGTAAGTTTCTTACATGATTAAAGCCCTTTGAGGAAATACTATCTAAACAGGCCACAAAATACTTTGCAATTTCTAAGTAACTTCTACTTCACTTCACCTAATTAACCCAGTTACTCAGACCCCAAGAGTAACTCTTGGGTGCATAAAAATGTATCCAAACTTATACTTGGTATAGATACTCTTGTGGCACTGTGCACCTTCTCACTTGAAGGTGTAACTCTCTCTTTATCTACTTTAAAATAAATTCTACCTATACTTTTGCGTGGCCTATGTGTCTTGATTGAATTCTTTCATCAGCAGCAGAAAGAACAGAGGACCAATAAGAGAAGGTCTAGTTCCTGGAGGCTAGTTCAGGACCCGGCTTCTTAGTGACACTAGAAAAGCCTTTGGCATTTGGGGCTCATAGAAAAGAGGAAATATGGTGGAGGTGACTCCAGTTTTCCCTAATGAGTCTCAGGCCATTAGGGACAGAGACTGAGGACAAGAAATTTGACAGCAACTGGAGAAGGACCCGAGGAATCAAGACACAGATGTCTTCAATTCTGTGAGAAGATTAATTTTGCATGTTTAGGTGAAAGACGATAGTACAGTCAGTTTGGTAGGAGTTAAGAGGGCCCAGATGAATTACTGAATATTAGTAAAAGAAAGGAAGGAAGGAAGAAAAGGAAATAAAGGAAGGAGAGAGAGAGAGGAAACAGGGAAGAAGGAAGGAAGGAAGGGAGGAAGGAAGGGAAGGAAGACAGGCAAGAAGGGAGTGAGGGAGGGCAGGAGGCAGCTTGAGGCTGTTTATTCCTGGCTGTCTTTCTGGATGAAGTGACTGTAGAATCCAAAACTGCCCAGAGTGCTGCCACACACACCCAGGAGCTGGCTGCCAAACAGATGCTCAACTGAGGGTCGGGCAAGGTGGTACCACAGGCTGAGGTGGGGCTCTGAAGTGGAACAGACCTGTCCTGTGCTCCCAGCCAAAGGAGATGAGAGCAAAGCAGTTGATCACATGGAAAAGGAGCTTCTCTGGAAGGGTCACAGTTTCCAGGAACATTGTCTCCCTTTACTTGCTACCACAAATCCATTTTTAAACCCAGCTATTTAACTACTACTACATTATATAAAGATAGTCAAGTGATATCACAAAATTTGCAAGATTTCTTTGGAATGGTTTCCCTTCCAATAGAAGCTTCACAGCACATTGAGTGTGGGCGTTACAGTGGTTTCCAAGAAGGAGACGGTTCCCTCAAAGTAGCTGAGACTGGAGTTCAAGGAAAGGTCCTGGTCACCTCTTGAGGGGAGAGACGGCATAGATCTTATAATGGTGTAAACAGGAAAACAAACCACAACAACATCCCAGCACTCAGCAAATTGAAGTTGGAAAGTCCTATCAAGTGTCCCGAGAGAGAGGTTCCAGGCTCAGGAGGTAGATTTGCAGCAGGCCTTCCCCTGTGCCAAGTCGGTCTAGCCTATTCCAGGGCTATGTTTATCTGGAGTAACGTAGGAGAGGCAGCTGGTCTGAATTAAATCACGCCTGCTGAGGCCTTGTAAGGCATGTGCAAAGAAGTGGGAGTTGGAGGTGGGGACGGCATGGGACACGAGCCCAAGCCCTGCGGAGATGGGGCGTATGGCCACAGTGCGTCATTACAGAGCAAGGTCACCATGTGTTTCAGAAGCCACCAAACTTAAACAGTAATAGTGCAATACATATCAGGTCTAAACCTCTGTCTTTGGAATCTCTTATAGTCTTGTCAAATATGGAAAATTTTTCACTGGAAATCTGTAAGCAGTTTTCACGATTATCATTTGGGGGTCTCAGGATTCTATTCCCCTATCTGAGCAAGTTCCCCAAATGGGCCCTTCAGTGTGCATGAACTGCTCAGGGTCCTTCCAGACATCCTGTGACAAACTATGAAGCTGCGTGCAGATTTTCAGAAGTCTCGTAGCTTAATTGGAAGAGCTGGCTGAGCTGGAGCTCTGTTCCCATTATTATTATTTAGGATGGCATCACAAGGATGGAAACATTTCATCTCATCCAGTGAGATCCAGTGTTCGCTCTGCGCAGGAGCCATGTCTGGCCCTTGCTGATACTTGTGTATTTCTGTTAATACGCAGCAGAAGAAGAGGACCAGACGGATGTTCATCTCATCTTGGGAAGGCTCTATAGAAAAGTGAATACGGCCCATCCTGGGCAGGGCCCACCCTAAGCCATTCTGTGGACGGCCCAGGGCGGAGGTCCTGGACATCCCATGGCCCAGATTTTCGGAATTGTCTATTGGACACCACATTCTGATCATGTATTTGGGGTAATGTGGGGGTAGAGAGAAGGAGAGTACAGACATGATCTGTCAAAGACAATGGAAATCCCCACTGTCCATCATCCTGACACGAGGTCAGTGCTGGGAAAGAGACAGGAAGTTGGTTTTAGCCTTAGATGCAGAGAACACAAGTTTCCCCAGGCCCCTTGGTGACTAGGCAAGGACTCTGGGACCTAAACACACCTGAGGCCTTTCCCTTGCTGGAGAAGCTGCTTGCTGCTCGCCCTGAGCGAGGCTGAGTATGCACACAGCAAGGCAGCTCAGTGAAGACCCCAAGGAGGAAGTCTCCAAACAGGGCCACCTTTAGCTGCCATTGCTAGAGTTTCATTTCATTTGTAGCCCCACATGCAGCCAAGTGCTCCTAAAAGCCAAACCAAACCAAAACAAGCAACATGGACATCAGACTTCTAACAACATGTGGAGGAAACTTTGAGGGAAGGGGGCACCACCCCAACCTGACCCCAGAAGGTGGCTTCAAGGTATCAGCATTTGCCTGAGGAGGTGGACCAAGGTCTCAAGGAAGTGAAGGAGAATGGGCTGAGGCGGTAGCCAGCACAGATATGGAGAACACTTAGGGTGCCACGACTCCCGACACAGGACGGAAGAGAAAGAAGCAGGCGAAAGGACAGAGGTTGTGCATCTGAGCTGGGGAGGCCTCATTTGTGCCTATTGCTAGCTGTGTGACAGACGAATGCAACAAATTACAACAATGCCAATGCCGGTGATATGAAATAATGGTATGAAAACAGGAGTACTGGGGGTGTTCTCTTTAAAATAAAACCCCAAAATGGTTTGGCCATAATATCTTGAACGATCGACAACTGCTTCTCCCACTCTCCCTCTCCTGTCTTTCTGAGCTGACTGTTCCCCTAGAATGAGTCATTTCAACAGGAATGTTAATGTATTTGACATGTGTCAACATCATCCTGAAAAAAGATCTTTATTTTACGGGCACACAGAGCTCCAAAAGAAGTGACAATACACGTGTTTGTCTGGGCCTTACATTTACAAGGCAGATTTGAACCTAACAGCTCATGGAATCCTTACATCAGCCCAGCAAAGCCACCCGCCACCTACGTGCCTGCCACACTGCCTTGAAGTTGGAAGTATGCTCCTAATAGACAGGGGCATCCTTCTTTCTTGAGCCAGAAACATTTGCCAGGACTTTACTATGGGCTGAGTATCCCTTATCTGGAAAGCTTGGGACCAGAAGTGTTTTATTTGTTTGTTTTTTGGATTTTGGAATATTTGCATATACATGAGACATCATGGGGATGAGATCCAAGCCTAAAGACAAAATTCACTTTTGTTTAGTATACATCTTGTACATATAGCCTCTCTGAAAGTCATTGTGGATAATATTTTTAGTGCATCCACATTTTGTTTTCTCATCATTTTTGCCACTGAGACTCCCAGTTCTGACTCCTCTTTGCCCAGAGAGTGATGGTTCCAAAACATCCCAAACAGTAATATATATGTAAGATTAGAACTGAAGTGTCCTCTTATGGAACTAGCTTGTTCCTTTCGGGTCATTTCCTAGTAGTTCAACAACTTTCTGAAAATTACATGGACCTCAAGGTATCGCTCTATTCTAACTTTCTGAGAGTGAATTTTCTAATAATATTGTTAGAACATCAAATGATTCTGGATATGAATAAAAAATATATGAACTCAGAAGTTTACACTTTTGAGGTTGGAGGTAGCCAAGGAAACCTTTCCAAGATGATCCTGAACTTTGGTGGAAAGAGATCTGTTCAAACCAGAAAATGATGGCAGATGTTGGTGGAACAACTGGCTTCTCACTAGCTTGTCCAAAGGGCCACCTCCAGCTGAGGTATTTTTGTTTTCTTTCACAAGACAGGTTCAATTTCCTTCCCGATTCACATGGGAGCTCAGCAAGCTACTTAGATTAGGTGTTCCCTTGTTTATTAGACTTGTTGAGTTTGAGAGAGAATTTGGTCCCAGCCTTGAGGACTTGGCTGACGGGAGAGTAAGGCCTGGCTTTTCTGGAACTTCAAGACAAGCTGCACACAGGAAGAAATGGCTCCCAGGCTGAAATGATGGATGGAGGCCTGAGCATGCTTGTACTCTGTGCTGGTGACACCCACAAGCAGTCTGCAGCTCGCAGAGACTTGGTAAAGCCCAGTCACTCCAAGGCTCTGCAGTGAAGACTCAAGTTTCTCAGCTGCTAGCAGGAGTGTCATCACCACGAAGCAGACTAAAACTTGGCCAAGAAAATTAGCAATGGGCGTACCTCGTAAAACATTTAAGTTCGGGCTCATTTCAATTAAGCCTCTTGGAGCCTCGGGTGTTTGTCCAAAGCTTACCCGAACCTGAACTCTTGGAACCAACCACATTTGCTGAGGCCTGCAGGGACACGCTTCCCCCGAGAAGCTCACCAGCCCCCATCCCCACCCCACGTGAAGGCTGTGGAAAGCAATTTTCAAACATTTACAAAGTATAGAAAATCTGAGTTTAATTTGAACCAGTTATGTCCACAGCTAGGATAAAACATTAATCTTTCCATCCCAGGTGAAGATGTCATATAATATGGAACCACCGTCTCCCTATTAGACTAACAATCCCATCAACAAAGGGCAAAGCTGGTTTTCTTTCCTTTTGGGGTTGGTCAGATTTAGATTTGGGGGTCAGGTCAGGGCAAATGGAACTGGCTTCCTGTCACTTCCTATGGTCATTAAACACCTTTATCTAATCTATTCAATAACAGAGATAATGACAGTAATAATTGACACTAATGGAACCCCTACTCTGTGTTAGGCCCTGCTAAGCATTTTATAAGTGATTATCTCCTTTCATCCTCGTATCTACTCTATAGGTGGGTACAGTGGTTACATAGCTACATGTCCACAAAAGAGAAAGAGTCTCTGGGAGACTCACTCAGTTACTAAGTGGCAGGAACTGAATTTGGGTCTCTCTAGTTCCAGAACTTCTCAGCACTTGGCTGGACGAATGTCCTCTGAGACACATTTCATGAGAAAGAACAGTTATCATCTAAACAAATGAATCTGGGTCTGTAAGATAATGACTATGAAAATGCTTTTGAGAGCCGCAAAACCTCACACAGAGGTTAAGAATTAATACTACAAAGAAATTCTATAACGTGGGAGGAACAACAGAAAAAAAATGGAAGGAAATTTATCATGAAATTAAAAGAACTGTATCTCAGAAGCATATCAATGTGATAATTATGAATTTGTACAAGTATTCAAGGCCTAGAAGGGAGAAATATGGTGAAATACAAAGATTAATTTGTGGGGAGGCATGAAAATGGGGATGGATCTTTTCTTTGATTCTAATTTTCAGTAGATCATTTATACAAATTTAAAAAGGCAAAACAAAGACCATGTGGATCCATGTTGTGCAGAGGGCATTTAGGACTTCTGCTTGGATGAAACACAGCCCTCAAGACCAGGCATGTCAAGCACAATGAGCAGTATTTGGAAGGAGCTCAAATATTACACTGCAAATGTGTGTATTCTTTCCACAAGGCCATAGTCTCAGCCTTCCTACACTTGTAAAAAGGAAACTCCAGGTTTAGAGTAGGAAAAAAGAGGCAAATTTTGTGCCTTGACCTAAAAACTGTCACGGGCCCCTCTACTTGTTCTTAGAAACACAGGTTTTATTTGATCTCTTGTGAGCCTCTGAGACTGTAGATTCTCAGGTTTCCCCCATAGACATTGTGACTCAGGAGTCTAGTAGGGCTGGGAAATCCTCAGCAAGAACCCATGCCCTATTTAAGCAGTGCTGTGATGTCAGTGGTCTGCAGAACACACTGAGATAGTACAGCTCACAGATTTCTTTCTGCCCTGATTTCCAAAGGATGTGCAATAGTAGTGTAGAACTGTTACATCAACATCATACCAATGTGGAGATGAATATTTGTCCTAAGAAGCTGTTACCGATTGGGTTTATTGTTGGAAAACTAGAACGTTCAGAATGGTGGCTGGCATGAATTTGGAGCAAGCCATATGCCCAACATCATGTGAGAAGTTTTATATATTGTCTCGTTTCATATTTAAAATAACCTTGGAAGATTAGTATTATTTTTTCAGATGAGGAATTTGAACATCAGGAAAATTTAAATACCTTGAATGAAGTTACTTGGAAGTATTAGGATTGCAATTAGGTTTCAGCAATATATGCAGCTTCTACACCTGCATCTTTGTGTGGAATGTAACGTGAGTAACAGTTATTCAGTGGAAAGCCTGAGCATTATAAAGTAGTTGACTAAATTCAGTAAGCCAAAGCCAGCCTTCAGTACCTACTGGTCAAGTTTGGGGAAACTTCAGCCACAAAGACTTAGTCTTCCCCTGGCGGAATTGCAGGGTTCACATCCTTTACTCTGGATTCCCCAATGCTCTCCTTTTATTATTGGGGTAGCTTGATCCTCTTTCCCATTTGGAATTCACTGATGCCTGCCATTGATTAGCCACCATTACAGAGAGCAAGCTTGCTATATCCTGTACTCTGGTCTTGACTGTCATGGTAATGAGAATGGGAGAAAGCTTAGCCTTCTCTACAATTGCGAATTTTATTTTTATATTTTAATATGTGTAAATTTTATGACGATAATAAGAGTGAAGTGATGCATAACAAATAAATAACTACAAATACATTGCATGTCAGACACTGAGCAGCTTCCATGTGGGATGAATAAAACAGGTTCAAGATAAAGAGAAGAGAACGACACACACACTCATATACATAAATACCACATATATTCATATCACAGAAATACATATTAATGTGTAGATAATTTGGGAAATATTGAACACTATTAAAAAGAATACGGAGGTAACCACTGTTAAGTTTGGTCTATTTCCTTTCGAGTTTTTTTCTCTCTATTGAATTGAGATTACATCCTACTCACTTTAGTAATGTAACCTGCATTTTTTTTTTACTTAGCATGCCATAATCATTCTCCCATGTCATTAACTTTGTTTTGAAAACATGATTTTATATTTAAAGGTTTGCTAAGTACCATGATAGGAATGCACTACAATTGATTTAGCCATTTCCTCTGTTGGTGAATGTTTAGACTATTTCCCATTTTTTTTCCCACCAGCATAAATACTACATGGATGCACTTTCTTACAGATAAGTCTTAGTGGGTACCTCTAAATATTATCTCGGGATAAATTTGTGGGTTTTAAGTCTGTCTTCTGATGCTCTTATGGAGGTTATCAAATCATACCCCCCAAAACAGGGTGGATATCCAGCTATCCCGCTGAGCCAGGGTGTAAAAATTCCTTTTTTAAGCTCTCCAAAGAGTTTTCTTCTGAGTTTACATTTAATTGACCCTAATTTGGTCCAGTTCTCCCAGGTTTGAGGATATGTGTGGGCCATTTCCCAGCGTGACACTCCAAAATGGTACTTCTAGTCAGCGCACTGGAGGATAATATCTCCTCCTCCCACAAATACCTTCCCCAAGTCTGGAGGGGTGACCTCTGTCCCTTCCCCCAAGCTTTGCTTGAGTGAGTTTTAATCTATCCCTGGTCTCTCAGGAACCGCCTCCAGGATGCTGTAATCACAGCACTAACCTGTGTTCACATTTCCCATTATCGAGCAGAAATCCCCCTGCGCATCAACACAGCCTGGGCTGCTTCCTAATGGCCCCAGCTCCCAACTTCTAATGGCCCCGTCCTCATTTCTCCCCAGAGCCAGCTCTTTTTGCTAGTGTTTTAAGAATCCTGGTCCAGACGAAATTCCCCCCATGATGTCCATCTGGCCAAATTGAAGGTGATGTCAGCGATGAGACAGAGAGACGAGTGTGTCTGCATCGATAGGACAAAGGAACCTCCCAGAGCCATCCATCTTCTGTCTCCCTCAGTGACATCCAAATGCCCCCTCCCTAACTGCTATTTGGGGATGAGAGATGACATCCCTAATTGCCAGTGCCATGGTATAGAGACAGGGGGATGCTGGTACTCTAAACACAGCCCTCCCTTCTGACCCAACAGTGACATCCTGGGGATGCTGCTTCTTTCCTGGTGGGTCAAACCTGTTCGGAATGTGGATGGTCTCCTTTGCATTTGGGGATGTCAGCAAAGACAGCAGACATTTCTGGATGTCCACCCAGTCCAGGGTTGAGCCGTCCATGCTGTGTCTCAAGCAGGGTTGAGCCGTCCATGCTGTGACTTTAGCGTCCTTGACCTCAAGCATAGCTTCCCCAAAGTGGGTAAGAGGTCATGCTGATGCAGAGAATGATGATCAGAAGTGATTACAAAGCATGCTGCAAGCATAAAAGTAATGATTGTTTTAAAAAAGGAAAATATCACAAGCGTTGGATAATGCCAGCATCTCCATTTTCCCTCCAGTTCCTCTGAAGCCACCTGGGGATTAAGTTTTCCATTTTTCCCTTCCTTGATCAAGGTGAGAGATTATTCATGTGCTTCCACGGCCAACTGCTAAGTATTTGGGTTTTATGTTAGGCATCCATTTCTGAGAAAAGAGATGAGTGAATGGTAGAGGGGAGAAAGAAAAGAAAACCAATTCTTTAGTTGCAAAATCATGAAGTTGTCTCTGTACTTGGATTTAATTAGTGACCAATAATTAAATTATTACAACAAAGAAGAGCCTTTTCTCCAAACCCAAAGATTCTGAGGGGGCAGACAGGAGTCGCTTTGGAATAACAACAGCACCAAACAGCAGCCTGACATGCCCGTGGGCACAGGTGCACAGAAGCCTGCTGGGGCTCTGCTTCCTGAACGGCAGGGAGCTTCTAGTATTCCTGCCCTGACTATGCTCGGGGAAAGCCAGTCATCAGCTCAGGAAACATGTCGGAGTCCCCGTTGGCTCCGAGGATTCTGCTTGGTGCTGGGCATTCAGAGGTGAGGAAGCTAGAGAATCTCTTCCTTTCGTGAAGCTTTTCTTCCAGGGGAATAAAGGCAGATAGTCAGCAGGTAAACAAGCAAAAAAACACATCATCTCAGGGCATGCTAGGTGCTTAAAGGAAATGACTGGGGCAGATGATTACAGGTCACTGGCGTTAACAACTGGCTAAAGGTAATGTCTGCTCGCCTCTCTCCCATTCCGTTCTCAGAAACCAAAGGGAATTTTTTGAGGGGAAAACCTGATCATGCATAATCGTTAGAACTTGGCACTGGAATTCTCACAGCTGACCCTTTAAATATTGCCTTTTTCCCTTTCACTAAACTATAAACACCATGAAAGTAGGGACGGACGTGCGTCACTTACTTCATCCCTCCCATGTCACACAGAGTGGGAGCGCAGTAACTATTCCTTGGCTGGCTGGCTGACTAGCTGGCTGGCCTGCTGGATTAGAAAAGGCTCTATTTGGTAGTGGGCCGGGGGCTGCTGTGGTTTATACTCAGGATGGTGCAAGCTAACTGGTGCCATCAGGAAAGCAGCCAACTAGAGAAACCACAGGAAGCAGAACTCAGGTTAGCTGTGGGGTTGAGAAGCTGACTCTGGGTGATGTCCTCATTGGCTCTGACAATGTAAACTCTACCACCACTCACCACCAACCCAGGTGCAGAAGCCTGTAAGGTGAAACGCAGAGCAGCCCCTAGAATGGTTTCCATCGCACGAAGGGCTGACTCAAGCACTGAAGGTTGTCCAGCCTCTTATGAATGAAGGAGAGACTGCAGGGACAATGGAGGATTAGCACAGCCCTTGAGGTCCTTAGATAGACTGTGTAACAGAGGTGTTCTGGGTTCGTCTTTTATTGGCAGGATTTCAACCACTGCCAAGTAGCAAGCTTGGCTGTCCTGACACCCGATTCTGCGTATGTCCACTGAGTTTAAAAAACATTTAATCCTTATTTTCCTTAAAAAAGCAATGCTTTCTTTTTAGGCCAAATGGAAGTCTTGAAAGTTTTTCTTGAACAATCGAAGATCTAAAAAGCCAAACTGGCTTCATGAGGAAGGCAGTGAATTTCCTATCAGAGGAGTGATTCAAGTTGAGGCTGGACATGTCAGGAGTGTTGTAGATCAAACACTGGCAGAGGATTGAAAAAGAAAAACACTTGTTCTGAAATGGTGTCCAAACCTGACATTTTGTGAGCCTGTGACATAAAACATCCATTCTGTGAGCTGTCAAAGAATACTTTATCCCATTATGCTCCGTGACACATACTTGGAATCAGGATGTAGGAGTTTTGGGGGGCCTTGGTTTCCTCATCTGCAAAAAGGGGTTGAAAAGTTCTATCTCCCAGCATTGTTATAAGGGTTCCTGGGAGGGGGATACTTAGGAAGTACCCGGTTCCTAGTCAGCACTTCATAAATCTTGGGTGCATTTGAATGTGAGCTCTTTCAGTTTGGGGGCACTGAAAGTTTAACATTTCTTAATAACATAAGTGACCCTGAGCCAAGGCAAAAATCGGTAGGACTCCAAGGTTCCCACGCCCTGATTATGGAAGCAGTGAAAAATGTGTTGATTTTATCCCTTTGGTGAGTTGTACACCCACCTACCAAGAGCAGGCCTACACATATGGTCCCAATTTCTGTCTCAGGGGAAAGACCAATGTTCTCTGAGAAGCTAATTTTTACCAGTTTCAATAAAAGGTCATTTCCTATCCATGGAAAGTGGATGGGACTGAGCGGACTCTGTTAACTGTTCTCAGCACACATGTGGAGGTCAGGTCTAGCAAGGGACACTTGTCCAGCAGAGGAGTCTTGTTCTTCTTCCAGTCTATCCTTGTCCCCAACTTCTATGTTGTATCTATGAAGCCTCAGGTCAAACGCGTCTTCTTTCAGGCAGTCTTTTTTGAATGCTCGTAATGACTTGAAGTTCCTTGATCAGATTCTGCTATGAACATGAACATATATCACCTCTGTATCAAGGATGACATTGTAAGTGTGGCTTCACGACATTTGGGTAATAGTATTCTCCTGCCTTGACTGTAAGTGTGAGGGCAAGGGCTTTGGGAATCGATGGAAATCCTTGCAGAAGGGAGAAAGGACATTTACAATGCTCTTGACCCCAAAGAACACACAGAGCAGAAGAGTCCGGCCCTTGTTCAGGCAGGCAAGTGGCTCGCTCTGTGGGCAGAGCACAGGAGACAGCAGAGTTTGCAAGAGGAAGGACTCAGGTGAGCCTGCAGGAAGGAAGCTGTTCTGCAAAGGATTTAACATTCAGGGCTGCAGGAAGAGTCACAGAGGACTCGTGGAGAAAACAGCCAGCGATTCTATCAGCCTCTGCAAACACAATAATCTGCTTTGCTGCAATTCCGATTTTTGTTTTCCATAGGTTTTAAAGAAAAGTTTTAGAAGATAAACTTTATGGCATGAGATTATAAGGAGGGTTTCAGCTGAGCTCCCTAAGCTGTGGGGATTTAAGGAAAGAGACGGTGCTATCTTTCTGGGACCTAGAGAGTCTGGGGACGGGTGGAGCTGCAGAAGCTCTGCCAGCTGGGGAAGGGTGTCCTGTGGGGAATTCAAATGCATCTCCTCCAAGTCATCCGAAAAGAAACACCAAGAAACACCAAGCCAGCTCCGCAGGGTTAGGAGGTGGGCAGGCCCAGGTCATCTCCCTGGGAAGCAAAGGCCGGCTGCCCCTTTCTGCTGAGCCAGTCAGACGGCAGCAGACCAAGTACAGACATGCTTCCCCCCAGTGCCAGGCTCAGAAGAAGGGCTGGGCAGGGAGGCGCCTGCCAGGTAGACACGGGCCATGCCAGCCAAGGCTTCTCCACCGGCCCATCCTGCTCCTGGCGCGGAGGCCGCTTCTCGGGCAGCTTGTAAACAAAAAGCAAAATAGATCTCATTTCTCTCTGATATTTTTCTCTCTCTTGTGCACTCCCCATCCCTACAGTTTGAAAAACAACATTTTGTTGTTTGAAACGGATAACTGGGAAGCCGCCGACACTCAGGGGAGCACAAGAGAAAAGAAGAGCTGGCTGGGGAGTGGGGAGGAGGAGGGAAACCTGGCATGAGTCTGGCATGAGCTCCCGTGTGACCCCAGGTCACAGTCACTGTGCTTCTGCGCTTCAGCGTCTTCACCTATCAGTAGGTCTAACGTTGCACACCCTAGTGACTACCACAATGGTGAAGCCATAACACAGCACTGGAAGAAAGTCCCTCGTAGCAAAGAAAAAAATAGGAAGCTTTATAGGAAAATGCATTATGTTACATAAGCTCAACTGGCCAGCTCTTAGCGAAATTAGATGCAGAGACTCCCAGCAGGAAGCAGGCGTTTCACGAAGTCTACAGCCGTTTGTCAGAGACATGCTCTTACAGGCTCGCTCTGCAGGGCACACGAGTGGCTTTCAGGTGTCAGGGGTGTGCAAGTCCCAAGCTGCGCAGCCTTGCTCAAGTCACGTTTCCTCCAGGCCGCAGCTCCCACACCACTTAAATTGAAAGCTGCGTAGATGGACCTGTGCTGCAGGGTGGCTTCCGAACTCGTGTCTTCACTACCGATTTGGGAGGAGCATCCACCCACTTCTCTGCCACCTGCAGCAACTTCACTGTGCCTCAGTTTACCCAGCTATATAACAAGCGTTAAAAGTAGGGCGATTGCTTGGCACAGTATGTGGTGCAGAGTAAGTCCTCATGTGACGACTGTTGTTATTAGTATCAACAATATTATTAATCTGAAGTGTCCAGGACTTTGCGTAGCTCAGATGTCTTTCAGTGCTGGACAATTCCCATTTTCTAAACTGAGGCCCTGTTGCCAAGTAGGGAAACTTTGCCCTTCAACGCCAAATGCTCCAGAAACTCTGTTGTGTGAGTGTGTGTGCGTGTGCGTGTGCGTGTGCATGTGCGTGTGTGAGAGCGAGAGCGAGAGATGGTATGAAGATTCAAGTTTTGGAAGTTTGGAGAGGGGCGTGGAAAGAGGCAAGAACAGCAGCGGGTACTCTCGCGAGAGTTCACAGAGTTAATAAAGCTATTAACACACAGCATATACTTGCCCCGGGACGGGGCGGGGGATAGCGAAAGCGCCGCGCATTCGTGTCTTTCCGGGCGGTGCAAAGCCAGGAAGGCGCGGGGAGACTCGAGAGAGCAGGGAGGGTCTGGCGGGGGAAGCGTCCTGCAGGCCCGGCCTCCCGGACCAGGCGCGGGGAGGAACCGGCTGCGGCTGCGCCCCCAACCCTGTCCGGCCTCCGAACCCCGGGACTGGCCCGGGTTGTGTGTGCTTGCGCCCGGGGTGTGGGGGGTGTCCGGCAGCGGGGAGCCCAACGTCCCCGCGCGCCATTGGCCCATCCGCGTAGCAACAGCCGCGGGCGAACCAATGGGAGCCGCGGAGCTGCAGGCCCCTCTCCAGGAACTTGGCTGCCAGAAAGTTGGCTGTTCCAGCAAAGAAAACAAGCCGAGGACAGTTCAAACTCCAGCGAGAACCTTTCTTTCTCTCGCTGCCTCTCCAGCCCCCTTCCCTCACGCAGCTCACTTCCAATCCCAGCGGATGCTTATACGTCTGAGCCCCCAAATTCGGTCGCTCTAGGAAGGTGAAAGGAGTCACAGATTGGAAACGCCGCGCCAGAGCGTCAAATCTTACTCAGTACCAGCGACAACAGCTTCTCTCTTAGTATACAGTGTGTTATTGTTTGAACACAGCTGCACAATATGTGCCCAAGGGAAGAGCAGTCTGAACACCTAGGATGTGCCAGGCTTTGTCCCAGGGATTTTATATGCTTTAATGCACTTAATCTCCCTTGTAATTCAGGGAAACGGGCTGCCCTGTCTCCTTGTAATAAGTAAATTAGATGAGAAGTTGAAGTCAAAACTAGTGAGTGGTAGATTTACAGCTGGTTCCATCAGTATAAGGTCCAGCACGTGCAAACCCCAGCGTCCTAATCCCAAAGACACCCTGGTGTCGTGACACCACGCACTTCCACAAGTACACTTCAGGATATGTACCCTAAAGACATGGAGCATGCTGGGAAAATCTGGTCCAGTTTTCTGCTAGCGCCAGGCCCGGCCAGCTCTGCAGGCACTGGACCAGCACACATGCACAGTGCACTGCACGCGCTTAGGAGGTCTCCCCCTTGGTTTAAGGCTCTGCTGCTGCAGTTTTGAAATTCATAATAAATTCTGAAGGGGCCCCTTGTTTTCTTATTGCACTGGGCCTGCAAATTATGTAGCTGGCCCTATGAAGACAGCTTATTTACATGTCCTGGAGGAATCACACATTTTGAGAATTTAGGACCTCAAGGAAAAAAGAAACCTAAGTTTCTCACTTTGTCTAACACACACATGCACATATACACGTATAGACTTCTACACACACCCTGCAGATAGTTTTATTGCACTATAACTGTAATTTGAATCCTCAGTCTATTAAATGAGAGTGTATATATTTAAGGCTGTGGGGTGTGTGTGTTGTGTGTGTGTGTGTGTGTGTGTGTGTGTGTGCGCGCGTGCGCGCATGAGCATGTGAGAGCCCAGAGGGAGAACAGTGGGCTGGGGAATTTACAACATGCGGACACGGTTTGATTATTGACTCCATTCTTTCCCTTTGGAGACATTACAGGGGATTTGGACAGGCCCTACTTTTATGAAATGCATGCCTGGGAGGTTTTGGAGTGGCTGTAAACACCGGACAGACCCTTAGAGAGTGACTTTGGTGTCCCGCCAGGGACTCTGGGAGGGGAGTGGCCTTGAATACACTTTCTACTGAGCCTGGCAGAAAAAACACATATTCTGGTGTCTGCTTTACCTTCCAATCCAAATGCTCCTTTCTGACAGGGAAAGGCCTAGTTTTTATTCTCTGGATTGGGCTGATTTTATTCTCTGAGTGAAGAGATTATTGGTGAGTCACCAGGACCGTGGAACTCTGAATAAATGAAAAACAAAAATCCGAAGGTTTCCCTGACACTTACTTCACTAGCCAAGATGCAAATTATGTCTTTTGAGGATTGAGAGGGACATAGAGGTGGCTGATGAATCTAGAGCATTTTATTTGGTGGTTAAGGAAACTGAGGCCCGGAGAAAGAAGCCAAAATGATGATCTTTAGATGAGAAGCAACTTTTCCTGATTTCTTTTCCAAGGCTTTTTCTTACTTTCATTTCTGTATGAATACAAAAATGTCAGGAAGCACTATATAGTTCAGTTCATATGGGAAAAGGTAATTGGTTTAGTGATTACCAAGATGGCTCACGGAGCCGGGCATGGTGGCACACGCCTGTAATCCCAGCAGCTGGGAGGCTGAGGCAGGTGGATTGCTGTGAGTTCGAGGCCAGTCTTGGCTACACAGAGAGTTCAAGATCAGCCTGAACTGCTTATTGTGACCCTGTCTCAAAGAAACAAAAAACAAAAACAAAAAGATGGGCTCACAGGGTAAGGTTACCAACATTTATTAGTGTGTGGTATTTCCTTCTGCTTCACCTCCGTGGAATCATTTAATGAAATTTTCAAAGAATATCGAGACAATTTAGACAGTATAATTTCCATTTGACAGATAGGGAAACTAAGGCAGAGTCATCATGGAATAACTTGCCTAAAGTTGCTCAGCTTGTAAATGGATTAGCTAAGATATGAACTCAGTTCTTCTTAATTCCCTGAATAACAAAATTAATCTATTCAAATCACTGTGGCTCCGCCATGGCTCACTGTAATGACAATATGAACTAAAGGAATGAGTCTGTACCTGCCAGACAAAAATTGCCTCTTGTGGTCTTTATTAAGCTACCTTTGGGTCATTAATTGCTTTTGACTCAGTTTTGCCTCAATTTTTTGTGGGCTTTTGTAGCAGCGATGTACAACTTCATTTGAAATTGCAGACCAACTTAAAGATCACCTGATGTTGGCTAAAAATCTCAGTCCAGTCAAAATATAAGAGGAATAATTTGTATGGTACTTCAGAAAAAAATTAGCAAAGGAATTCATTGATTAAACTGCTTCGTTCTAGGTGAAACCAGCAAAGACCAGGCAGTTAGCACAATGACCGCCATGGGCTTCTGCCTACCTAGTAGAATCTAAAATTTACACTCATAAAACAACACAAAATATGCGACCTTGTAAACATAGACTGGCAGTACTGTAGGCCTGGCCTCAAAAAATAAATAAACAAAAACATGTATGTCCATCCCCTAGGCCCTGTGAGAGTGATTTTATTTGGAAAAAAGGGACTTCACAGATGTAATTAAGAATCTTAGGATGAGATAATCTTTCATTTCAAACTGCTAAGCTACAGAAGTTTGAGAGAATAAATTTCTGTTGTCTTAAGAACCCACTTTGTGGTCATCTATTATAGCAGCCCAAGAAATTAACACAAGTACCAAATCGTTATACTGTGTTTCAAAAGTAAAGAAATACAAACATTAAAAAAAAATTTTGAAAGAACCCTAAACTGAAACTATCCACCTAGAAATATGTATTAGAAGATATCACCACACATGGGATTCATATGTATCTATCAACTAACATGTCATGCAGTTCACTCAGTCACTATCAAAGTATGCAAATCCAGAAAGAGTAGAGTACTTAACTGGTCATTTCAGTAACCAGCTAGACATTCAGGTAAACTGTAGATCTGGTCTGCAATCTACATTTGAGAAAGGGGTTTTTGCTGGAAGCTCAACTCCTGATGTAGAGAGGATTGCATCTTACCCTAAAAGTAGGCAAATGTTGATGACTATAAACTTATAACATTTCTTGAATTCATCAGAGTTGGATCGCCTTGGTAACCAAGTAGCCTAACTTTTAAGAGAAGACAGAGCTCTCCAAGGAGACGTGAGATGGGAATTCAGGTTGCCCCAGAACAGAGTGAGTCTGTCTTGAAATTTTTGATGAATTTTCAGAGATTGAGTATAAGCTAGTATAGGTGTGGAGCCACAGGAAGCCAAAAACACAATGAAACTCTTCCTACTGGCAAGATTTTCAACATGGACTTACAGCAGATGCTCACATGGAAGACTGGGACCCAGCAGGAGAGAAGAGCACGCCTCCCACAATGGTGCTCATCTGGAAAAGGGAGCCACTGCCACATGCGACCCTTCCCTCTCACTAAACAAAATCCTAAAGCTGCATGGAGAGGGCCAGTATACCCAGGGCATCTAGGGCTGCGGACAATGTAAATTCATCTAGATCTGGGGGAATGAACATTGGGACTTGTTTCCTATGCCAGTGCCAATAGAGCGCTTCCCCTGCTTGGGGAGAGACAGGCAGTGAAGTACTCCTGCATTACTCATCAGAGACACAAAGCAGAGTTTGGCTGCCCTGGGGACGGTGGGAGAGATTACCCAGAGCCCTGCTCTTGGAGAGGAACTGGAAGTTTTCCATTGTAAGTTCTTTCATTGCTATACTTGTAAGGTTAAAATGTTATTTGTAGGTTGACTGCAATAAGTTTTAAACATATGCTTTAAGCCCTAGGGCAACAATTAAAAATAACTAAAGAAACAGGAATATGTACAATGAAGCAGTTGTGAGAATAATCTTTGCAACACATGGTGCTAGAATAATTGAACATCCCTGTGAAAAATAAATGAACACCGGGCCATATCCTGTACCGTACACAAAAGTTAACTGAAAGGAATCATAGACTTACGTGTAAAATTTAAGCATATGAAATTTCTCAAGAAAATGTAAGAGAAAAGCCTGGACCAAGAAAAGACTTCTTAGATATGACAAGCATGATTCATATTTTAAAAATTGATAAATTGGACTTCATCAAAATTTCAAATTTCTGCTCTTCAGAAGACACCATTAAAATGAATAAGCCACCCATAAACTACGAGAAAATATTTACAAAATACATATCTGATGAAGGCTTACCATAGAGAATCTATAAACAACCCTTAAACTCAATAATAAGAAAACAACCTAATAAAAATGTGCGAAACATTTGACTAGATACTTCACCCAGGAAGACATAGAGATGATAAATGAAGACCTGAAAAGATGGTTAACATCATTAGTCATCAGGAAAATTCAAGTTAAAACCACAATAAGACACCACTACCTATCTATTCTGACACCTAAAATAATTTTTAACAATCAAATTGGCAGTTCCAAGTGCTAAGCACGGGAGTAGCTGAAGTTCTCATCCACTGCTGGTGGGAATGCAAACTGGTACAGTGATCAAGGAAAGTAATTTGGCACTTTCTTAAAGTTAAATATATACTTACATATGACTCAGTAATTTCATCCCTACATACGGTATTTATCCAAGAGGAATGAAAATATACTTCTACGTTAAAACCCTAAAATGTGAATATACATGTTGATAGTACATTTATTCATAATTGCTAGAAAATAAGAAACATCCACATGTCACCCCAGTAACGAATAGATAAAAAAATTATGATATATCCATGCACTGAAATTCAACTCAATAATGAAAAGAAGCATACATTGGAGACATAAAACATCATGACTGAATCTCAAATATATTACAGTAAGTGGAAGAAGCCAGACTCAGAAGTCTATGTACTGTGTGATTCCAATTTTGTGACATTCTAGAAAGGAAAAGCAAAAACAAACTATAGGAACTGAAAATACCAGTGGTTTCCAGACATTAGAGCGGAGATTACAAAATGGCTCAGGGCAATTTTTAGGATGAAGAAGATAGTATGTGCCTGGAGTACAGTAGTGTCTACATGACTGACCACATTTGTCAAGAATTATAATACTGAACACAAAATGGTTAACTATATTATTTACAAGTTGTAGCTCAATAAGTCTGACTTTAAGAGAAAAAAACAATATTATGATCAGAAAAGAGAAATTTTGAGGCAACTGAAGATACTTATTGTTAACTGGACTCTAGAAGAATGGTACACAGCTTTCATGCCACTTTTACATGATTTCATAAGTTCTGCTGAAAGTCAACAATTTTTAAACATTATATTTTTAATCTCCATTTAAAAAAAACCACTCAGATTTTTAGTTCCTGATGTTGGGTGGGAGAACGACCACTAGAGATGAAGACATTAGGGTTTTATCCAACACGCCCATCACTATCTACATCCTTGAAACTGTCCTCCAGAATCACTAAGCTCCACAGAACGCAGTTTGAAAATTATAGATCTGCTGGAGAATAGCCCAGAGTCTGTTCTGTAGCTCCCAGTCCCTAGACGTGCTCTGTAGACGAGGAGCTTCTGCAAGCCTAAGTAAAAATGACAACTCTACCTACTACAGTCCTGGCTTGAAAACTCAAAATACACACTAACATTCAAGAATTCTGAAAAGACTGCGGGAAAGAAATCTGTTTCGACGTCCCTTAACCTAAATCACTTGTTGGACTTTGCTGCACACAATCTATTAAACTGCAAGCTAACTTCTGGGAAACAGTGTTTATATCTTACTTTGTACAAAAGACTAGAGTATCATTCTGGAACATCTGCTGTAAACTCAGATCTGTTTTAGCTACTTTCGATTTATTATTCCATTTTACAATGTTCTTGAGGGTATAAATACCCAATTTTAGAAGAAATTGAGACATGAAGACATCGAGTATGGCACCCAAGCCTATACAGCTAGAGCTTGTCTGTTTCTATTACAAAAGCTTCAAGGCTCTAGAAAGACTGCTGATTCTCTGGCAGGCTGGACATGCAAATGTGGGGCAGGACTCTCCACGACACAGTTCCTCCTAGTCATTATCAAGTTGTGCTTGTCCATTGGTAGATGTCATTTATCATGGAACTAATTTCTTAGACATTTTTGGGCTGCGAAAAATAAAAACCAACTGATCTAGAAAATACAAAGTAATATATGGAAACACATAGAAAATATAAAGAATTAAGAACTATCTCATGAACTTATGGATAGAGCAGGCACCTGGGCCTCATGGAAATTTGTAACCAGGGAAGGAAAGAAAGTTTTCAGGATCCTAGGTTATCTCTCCCTTCACTCCTTCTCCATTTCTTTTTGTGACTTCTCCTCTTCTCTCAGTGGTCAGTTCCAGGTTCACTTTCTCTCCTCTCATACACCATGCAGCACAGTAAACATGGCCTTTCCAGATCCTTATGTGTTTTTATGAGGGACAGCACATACAATCGAATGACCTTCTTTCACATCTCCCAGATGGTCACGCTTGATTTGCTGTCTGCTGCTGGCTCACTAAAGTGTGCTGAGGAAAGAGAATTTTGACTAACCAGTCTTGTGAGAAATTGACCTGTTTGGGGAAAGGGTGTTGATCTGATCACTGGACTGTAGACCAGTACAGGTTCAGCATCCCTAATCTGCAAGTCCAAAATGCTCCAATATCCAAAACTTTTTGAGTGCTAACAAGATACCACAAGTGGGCAATTCCATACCTGGAAATTTTGTCTCATGCATAAAATTGTTGAAATAGTATGTCTAAGATGTTTAGGAAACAGAAATGAAATTACATCTTTAGCCTTGGGTCCCATCTCTAAGATATTTTGTAATGTCATACAAATATTCCAAAATCTGAAAAGAAAAGGGAAAATCCAGAAACTTCCGGCCCCCAGAATTTTCAGTAAGGGACACTGAACCAGTATTTCCAAAACTGCTCCATGACAATTAAGAATTACCTGAGATGCTGGTGGTGCATACAGCCCCTGGGCTCCCAAAGCGGACTTGCTGAATCGCACCATCTCTATGGTGATACGCAAACTTGGCTGCACACGGGAATCACCCGGGGAGCTTCAAAATTACTGATGCCTAGATCCCACAGCCCGAGTTTCTGGTGAAATTGGTCTCAAAGACAGCTCGGTCATCAGGAGTTGTAAAAGCTCCCCAGGTGAACCTAATGTGCAACCAAAGTTGAGACGCACAGGAAGGACTTGGGAAGCTGTGTGCTTAGTAAGCATCTCAAGTGGTCATTAGGATCCGACGAGTTTGGAAACCCTCCGAGGACTTACACATTCTGCCAGGACAAAGAGAGCGAGCACTCTGACAGGCTATTTAAGAAGAGGATGTGGGAGAAAAGCTAGAAACAGCCTAGCAGTCTCCCGAAACCAAGCTCACTTAGTGTTAATTTGAAGGGTTTCTAGGAAATGGAGTTTTGAGTGGTGGGTTGAAGAGAGAAATACCCAGAAGCTTGAAAACATCTTTCTCTTCCCTTCTTGCCATCCTTCTTTTATCTCTTCCTTCTTTCCTTCCTTCCTTCCTTTCCTCCCTTCCTTTCTTTCAACCTTCCTTTCTTCCTACCTTCCTCCTTCTCTTTCTTCCTTTCTTCCTTTTCTCTCTCTCTTCCTTTTTTCTTCCTTCTTTCATATTATTCCCTTATGTGGTCACCCCCTTCTCTTCTCCTTCCAGATTTCTTGACCATCTATTATACACTATGGAGCATTTCAGTAAGGGGCTACATACTCAGGGATGGATAACAATCACATACAGGGATCCTAAGTTTAAAATGCCTTTGGCTTGCTTAAATGACTCGGGAAAGAATTAAAATTAAAAAACAAAAAACAAAAAACAGGATATAGTATTTTTGCATCCTGGCCCTCTTCATCATACTTATTCTTTGTCAGAAAAAGCTCACATTAAATGGCAGCAAAATCCATTGAAATCTTGATTTAGAAACACTTAGCTACCCTTGTCAACAATGAGTCCCGTGATATTTTTAGCATCTCATCAGAATTTTAAAAAACAAACAAACAAACAAGCAAGCAAAATCTCTACACAATGGGGCAATCTTTGAGAGGGAAAATTATAGCTTGCTGACCACATTTTATGGGTGGATTTCTAACCATTAGCAATTGGTTGCTAGAATGCATGAATTCCAGTCACCTCTGGCCAAAGAGAAGTTCACTGGATTTGGGAGGCAGCATCCTCTGCCCTTCGCCCCTGCTCTCTTTCTTTTCCTGTAAGGTTCAGGATAAAAACTCTGCAGTGCTACCAGTAAGACTCTTCCAACCTCAGTGCATTCCGTGCTCAGATTCTTTTTGGTGATGGTGCTTTGTGGTAGCTGGGCGTGGTGATACACTCCTGTAATCCCAGCACTCGGGAGGGTGAGGCAGGAGGAGGGAAATGTGGAAAATAAGAAGCACTTTTCCAAATCAAGCTCCTCTTTGCCAGATAATCCCCAAGAGTGCTTGGTTTTACTTCAGATGCATACGATTTAATTTTCCCCACCACCATCATCCAGATTCAGACATTAACAATTTCACAGGCTGCCAAACTACATTTCATCAAAAGGAGGGTGTTGCTGGATCGGAGCTGTGCAGCCTAGAAAGAGGACGGGGAACAGAGTCACGCTCTGGGGTAACCCAAGTGCCACCAGGTGCCTCACAAGACTTGAGTCTCTCTAAACCTCCAGGGAGCTGTGATTTTGTCCTGGTTTTACAGATATAGAAACGGAATCTTGGAGGAATGTAATTTCAGGGCTTGGAAGAAGCGTTAAGCTGGCAGGAGATAAGTAATCTAACTGATGAGTTTTATTTGCATTTATAAGAAAATAGTTGGACTTTGCTTTCATGTTTGTGCGATTTGGTATGGAGGAAAGAAGACAAGCAAAAATAGCTTTTTATTGCGCTCCAGTCAGACTGCTTACACCTCTGCTGTCTGGAACAGCTTGGGTTGAGGCACCTGAAAGACTTGTTTTGCTGCAGAGTTTCGCCTTTTCTTTTTCCCAAGTATCTTACAGGAATTAATGTGCCCTCTGTGCGTCTTGGCAGGATCAGCAGGTATGAACGAGTATGGTGGCTCGAGAACAAGGCTGGATGTGCAGCCCGCACGACACTGGATGCGTCCCTCTGCTTTAAAGCCCACGCTGATGCGCGGTGTCCAGCTCAGCAAGCCCTGCCCGGTGCCCAGAGGACACGCTGCTTCCAGGAAGACAGCTTTGGTGTTTCTTCGAATCTTGGTCGGAGCGCTGCTGTCCAAATCCACAGTGCTGTCCAGGCTTTTAGATTTAAACTTGAGAGCCATATTTCACATGGATGTTGAACAGAGATGTTTAAAAACCAAACAGCAGAATATCCAAACAAATCATTCGACATTCTGTCCTTCTTCACTGGCCCTCCTCGCATCTCCTGGAAAAATGCCCCAAGAGTAGTTTCTTTCAGAGCAAGCCATTTTGTGTTAAGGCAGGTACACTATGGATAATATATTTGTAAATTTCCACTGAAGTATGTTTCAAAGTTTCATCCTACATACATAAATGTACGTTTACACACACACATACATAAACGTGTATTCATCATATGGCTGAATCCATATGTGTATAATATTCATTCACTTGTGAATGAATGAATTCAGCCTATTTTTCTGCATACAGGAAATTAAGAAATTATCATTTGCAAAATGAAATTTATCATAATGAATAGCATTTCGGCACCATGTGAACTCTGCAAATACCTTGAGTTGTCTCATTTCTTTGTTGCCTTCTCTTTCCCATTCTTCTCTCCCCAGCCAGCTCCTCCATCTCCTCTCCCACCCCTCTCCTGTCTCTGTCGGCCCACACTGACTTGAAGAACCAGTTTCTCCCCTTGCCTTTACTCTACTGCCATAAATTTAAAACAAAACACATGGCCCAGTGCTGGGTGCTGTCTTCATTTTCCCATTTCCTTCGTCTGATGCTTTCTTGTTGGTTTTGGATTCTGCCCTCCAAACCCCAAGAGCACACTTTCTAGGTATGGAGCAAATAAGGGTGTTTTTCCCCCCACTCAGCAGAATCTTGCTGAGTGTGTGGGTTGCACCAACTCAGTGGTGCAAGATTTGATTGGAAGCAGCTGACAAGCCCCAGCCATCTGGTAAGTGCGCTCACCAAAGAGCCTGTCCCTTGTGGTTGCTTAAGAAAAACATTTATAGTCTTTGGGTCACAACTGCTTCTTCTTTGTTCTCCTGAATGCTGAATGTAGGCTTGCTTTTCCCTCAGCAGTCCTGGGATAAGGGAGCTAAAGAGAGGGCTGCCACCTCATGGGAGAGACCCCAGGCCTGTGCAGCACTGTGGCCTCAGATGTGAACATCAGCCTCCTAGACCCTTCTCTTCGTCCTCCAGAGATTTATGATTCTATTTTTGTCCTTCGCAGATCATCTCTGATCCCTCTCATAGATTGGAACGGTAATGTTATATTGTAGCAGAACCACCTCCCTGTTCTTTGGGTGACTGTAAGCTTCCTGGAGACAGATTTGCTCTAAAGAGACCCAGGCACATGACAACCACTTAGTAAATATGTTAGGATGTAGCAATGAATAAATGAGTGTAGCCTTTTTGTTTGCCCCTCTAACCAAGTTAGGAATGGGACTCTGTGGACAAAGGACAGAGAATTTGAGAGAATACTGATCCTAGAAACCATGGATTCCCTGAATCCCTGATTCAGCCCTAAGAAGGACTCATTCTTCGGAAAGGGCCCAATCTGCTCTGGGGACATCCAGTATTACAGGCACTGTAAGGCTAGGGAGAGTCCTACTGGCTCGGTGGGCTCTGGGGTACAGTGTGGAATCCCCAGTGGGAGCATGTGCAGAAACTATCCTCCTGAACAATGCTCTCCATGCATTCACCCTGCCGGGGTCCCCTTAACCTGGGCATGGCATTGGGAACTCAGCATGTAGTCAGTAAGGCATGCTTCTGTATGTCTGTGCATTTCAATATTTTTTTAAATTTATTTCCATAAACACACCTTAAGAATACTTTTAGATTTACAGAGAAATTAAGAAAATAGTAGAGTTCTCATAGTGCCCTTCTTCCACTTCCTGCATTCAATTTCTCTTATTAACCATTTGCAAATGACCCATTTGTTAAAATCAATGAACTAACATCAATACATTATTATTAACTAAAGCCCATAATTTATTCAGATTCACTTAGAATTTTTACCTAATGTCCTATTTTTGCTCCAGGATCCCATGCAGTATACCACACTACACTGAGTCTCCATGACTCCTTAGGCTCCTACTGGCTGGGACAGGTTCTTAGACCTTCCTTGTTTTTGATGGCATTAATAGTTTTGAAAAGTATTTGTTCTCCTGAGTAAGGTAACACTTTCTTTGAGACAAGGGAGGAGTGGAAGAAGATGGGGTTTAAGGCCCAAAGGTTCAGGTTCCTATTTTCTCTTGTTGCCACCTGAGGATCAGATGGAGTTAGTCGTGGAATCAGAAGCCTCTACTGAGTGGGTTGTCTATATGTGCTCCCTTTTTGTCTCTGCTCTGGGCCCCATTCCAGAATATTCCTAGGCCCAGACTTTGAGGTCCCTTTACTTTAAGCCCTCCTAACGGCCAAATCAAGTGAAGCTTGCTGGAGGACACCCGCCTCTCTTGCCTAGTGAGTTGTTCAGCCCTCAGAGACCCCCTTGGAGGCCAGCATCCCTGCAGACGGATTGTGCTTCTTTTGCTCAAGAGTCTGGTTTGGGGCCTGAGACCACTGAGCATGAACCTAAGTCTGTGCATCCTGAAATTAAAAGGACCAACAAAAAAAAAAAAACCTCCAGGATTGCCTTGCAAACTACCACTCCTCTTTCCTGGCTTGTGGAGTTGCCATATTGACTTATTTTAATTTTATCTAATGCTCTATGGAAGGGGGATGATACCATAATCTCCTTTCAGTTGTTCAAAAGTGTGCTGCAGACTTTCTGCGACCATAGCAAAAGAAAAGTGAGCGAAAGAACAAAATGCAAATGTTTAAGCTGTGGGCTAAAAGGAAAGAATAATGAGGATTAGAGAGACAGTAGGACAAAACTTCCACTCAGAAACCCTAAGAAATAGAAAGCCTTTCTCTTTCTGCCTGATCTCAAGCTGGGTTGGGCTGTAAATGCTATCTGGTTTCAACTGGCCTTCTGAGTAGCCTTGCGACCCTAGACAGGAACCGGACAAATTTTTATTTCACCCAAGTGCAGGCAGGAAAATGAAGGTATGGTCACCAGGTGCTTAATCAGCAGGAGAAGTCAAGCCTTTTATTCTTTGTATACTGCAGTCAACAGAAAGTTATTGCTTAATTAACCCCTCTGAATGAATACCTGATAATTAATAAACCCATGAAGTATACCCTAAGGCTTTAAGTTGAAGAAGGTTCCTCTCTTCAAGTGGAAAAGAGAGAGAGAGAGAGAAGAGAAAAAACATGCTGAACTAATGGGAAAAAATTCCGGTAGAAGGCAAAGCAATTAGGATTAGTGAATTCCATTTCATTTAAAGTTTCAAGATATAGAAGCCATTTATCTCACAAATTAATAATGGGAGCGACTTTCCTAATATAGTAACGAGTACTTATATTTTATTAGTGGAAATCCAAACTGAGTAATTTAATGATAGACAAGCTTCCATATATATATAATTTTTGTTAGGCTTTTAAAAAAAAAGTCACGACACTCAGATAGTTACAGATTTATGCATCTCTTCTAAATTAGTCCCTACTCCAGTTTGGACTCATACATTTAGTGTTATGGCTATGTAGAAAATCAATATTTTTTAGTGTTTTCTCTCATGTTAAAGAGCTTCATCATCTGGCTAATTGTGCCACCATCAGAGAAGAAAAGAGTTGATGGGCTGGTTCTTGTTTCACAGGTATTAAATTTGCCATAGATTATAAATGGGGGCCATTGGGAGCCTGATGGATGGGACACTGGAGCTGGCCCATGGGGCAGAATGGGAGGGATTCATTTCGGACCACAGAACTAATCTGTCTTTCCAAATTGAGAGAAACTATGAAAAAAGTCTTGACAATGTTTAATCACAATGTCAACTGCACTTCTACTGGGATTCAAGTCCTCTTGCAGCCTCTGGGATTTGGGGCAGGGCCTGAAGTAGATAAGGAAGCCCTGAGAACATTTTACCTTGATCTCCCTTTGGCAGAAGATCTGTTCACCATTTCGTAGATGATGATGGAATCTGGCTCTCTGTCAGGCATTGGGTGCTAGACACTGCCTTGTCCTCAAGCCCATGGGGAACAACTAGAATGGCCATAGTCTGGTCCTTCATGCACAGAGTTCACCCTTGTGTTCCTTCCTAGAGAATGAAAACTCCAAAGTGGGGAGGACAATGGCACCTTGCTGAGGTCATGGGGTTTGAAAAAACCCAAGACTTCAGAGAAAAGCAGACTGATACCTAAATCCCACCAGCCATGACCTTGCAGAGCTCTGCACCCCATTTTCTCCTCATTTTCTCCAAGAAGCAAACTAGGAATTAAGTATTTCCTACATGACGCACACCTAGGAATACTAATAGCCTTTCCCATTTTCTACCATGCTGGGAAGGCTCCCACGTCTTTAAAATAATAGTAACAGTAGGTCAGCAATACCAGCAATAAAACTGTATCAGGCACCCTTCACAGATTCTTCTAATTTCAAAAACCTTTAGGGCAAAATATTATTTAGCCCATCTTAGATATGAAGAAAAAAAGGCTCCATCTTTTTATATGATCCATTACTAATACCAGTATTACTAACAATAAACATTTATTGACTATGATTATTTGCCAAGTACTTGAGATTTTTAATCTTGTCTATTCCTCATTCATTCATTCAAAAAGTATTTACTGAGTGCTAGGTATTCATAGCCATCAGTGCATACTGATAAACAAGAGAATTTACAATCCCAGTCAGGAGATATTATAGAACCAGCCTGTGAGGCCAATACTATCACTAGCTTAGTTTAGGAGCTGAGATGTGGCTAGCGAATGGTGAAGACTGTATTCAAATCCGGGTGGTTCACATTAATTATGAGACCATAGTACCTCTAAAAATTTTCCTTGGCCTCAAGGACACTGAGAGGTTGGGATAGGGTGGCTGAGATGACCTCTCCTCTTCCAAGGTCATGTGCTACTCAGGCATAGATGGTCAGCAGGACTCCAACGTATTCTTCGCCATCCTCTGGATGCAGCTTCCCACAAAGAGGTCCCAAGCTCTGGGCCAGTAGCTCTGGTCCTTCTGTTTACCACTCACACTGTGTCCCTCAGTTTCTCCTTGCCTCCCACTTGGTCAAGTGGAGATGGTCATCTTTGACTCAGAAAGAGTCCTAAAGAATAAAATGAGACTGTAGGGAAAATATGTGTGAAAACTAAAAAACAAAAAAACCCCATGATAGTCATTTAAGACACTATGAATTTCACCTAGTAGTGGGAAGATTTTATTCTTTGGAAAGAAGTTGAGATGTATGTATTTATTTGCTAGTTACACTATTTTGATGCCACTCTTGATTTTATCCAGTGACTATTAATGGCAAATAAATAAAGGAAACATGCCCAATGAAATACAAAAAGGATCTTGAAGCAGCCTCAGCATGGCAGCTGAGGATAAATTTCATTCACCTTCACCTATTTCTGTTGGCAGTAACTAGTGCTCTACCACTGAACATGTAGCAGAAAACATCTTAACAGACACACCCTGCCACTGTCTGATGAAGAAGGCTTCCTATGTGCAGTGTCTCTGGTAATTATATAGAAGAATCAAATGCATATATCTAACCATACACAGCTACTCAAAGATCAATTTTGTGCAATAATATGATGGGTACATTTTTCATCTTCAAAATTCCTGCAAGAGGAGTTATCCTTCAAAGATTAAATTTGCGAAGTAGGAACAGATGAATTCAATTGTCAATTGTTCAAACACAGGTACACGTTATAGAGAGAGAGCGCAACCTTGGGTGCTGCTAATGTGGGAAGATAAATCTCTCCTTGTAAAATGAGTATTAGTAGCAATGTGTACCAATGCATTTAATTTCCCCATCCTTATAAATCTTCAGAGCCCAAATGCAGTACTAACTTCCTGTTACCACCCTCAGAGCGGAAGGTTTGGGATCATCCTAAAAATCCCTTTTTATTTGTCCAAACTGCTTTGTTTCATTCTAGAGAACCATATCATCAACATTAAACAGAACTAGTTAGCAAGGGTTTTAAGAAAATTAAAGGTGCAACCAAGTCTAGACATCCCAAAATAAGTGCGTGGGGTGCATGCGTTTGGTCCAGTTATTTCGGCCACCTCCTTAATGGACGATTTGGATGGCTGCACAGTCAATCGCTTAATTGCATCTGTGTTGCCCATTAAAACAAATTGAATGCGCTATGGGCAATTTGATCATGTCATAAAGAAATGGCCTATAGGGCCCATCGAGAAGCAGAATTTCAGCCATGATTCGATTATATCTGATCAATGGAGACAGCCTGGATGGGAAATCCAGGAGCCAAAGTAGATCATGTAGGAGCCCCTGGCCTAGTCTGCTGACCACATTATTAGGACCAACTGTCAGCAGCAACGAAATTGGCCAGGTGGTTGGCAAAGCATCACCTTCCTCTGTCCTGGGGAGAAAAAAGTCTGTGCCTCATGACTTCGCCTAAAATATCCAGTCAGCAAACCAACAGGTCATCTTTTCCACTTTGAGTCCTGAGTAATTTGAGAAGGAGAAAAAAAATCCAAAATGTCCACCAGCTTTGACCTCTAATGTTGGTATAAAAATAGGCTTCACGCTGCATCCATTGTGATTAATGCTGGGTAAAGGTAATTTAAGCAGGGCCTAATTTTCTTATTTTTCCAGGTCTCATCTTCATGTACTGTACCTTTCCCTGTATCCTTGCTTATCTGAGAGATCTCAGCAGCAGCATTTGGGGCCGCCACTTCCACTGGGTGTCACCTGGTCCGAACTCACCTTATTCTTCAGCATCTTTGTGAAGCTGGACAAGGGCAGTACCCTCAATAAGAGAATCGCTGGATTATACGTTATGTATTTCAGCCAAGGAGAAATTCCTGTGGGCAGTATTTACTGAACATTTGATGTCCAGTAAGTGCTGGCATCAGCATTTTAAGTATAGTGTCTCATTTAACCCTCATCTGACCTTCAGAGATAGGTGCTGGTGTCTCCACTTTGTGGATGAGACAATGGGCACACTGAGGTTAAGAGTGTGTATTAATATCCTCTCATGCTGTGGAGGGAGACCGAGGCCAGAGAAACTTTGGTGAATAGAGAGAATGCGAAGGCAGTTTTAATGTGCTGGAGGAGCTAGCGTCCTCAGGTTGATCCAACTATCTGGTCAGAAGGAGAAGCAAGAAAAAGAGTTTGTGATGCTCTGACCCGAAGGTGTGCAGACTAAGCCAATCCAAGGCCTAGGGAACCTGGAGATGAGAACCACCAAGAGATGCATAAGGCCCTTGAGGCAGACACCAAAGCTCAAGGATAGAGGGCATTTAACCATTTCAAGGTTTATTCCTGGGAGACATCAGACAGAAAACTATTTGCGAAGGACAGTTTGAGAGTAAGGGCTGCTCTAATATGATGGCATTAAAAGAAGACAGGTTTGAAGGCAAATACAAGATGACAGAACACATAGTGATTCCAAAAAAGAATCAGAAAATAAATAGTGGTTCTTGGCAGAGATATAGGGCTAGTAATAAAGTATTTGAATTCAGTGGGGTAGGTGAGGTGGGCCTGTGGTTGGAAAATTAGATTTGGGAAGAGGAATAAGAAGAAAATGAGATGGAAAGATATTCTTATGTAAGGTAGGTAAATGTGGATGACACAAAGAGTAGGAGTTGGTTAGAGGTCAGTGGACCTAAGGAGTGATAGCTGAATGGAAGCTGAATGAAAACAGTGAATGGAAGCATGACTTAGTTCCAAGGATATTGTAATAACCTCTTACCTCCTCCACCACCACCATCATCATCATGTCATCACCACCATCAGTATCACCTTGGCAAACACCCCTGTCATCGTCACAACCTCCATCATTACTACTGTCTACTGCCACCATGGTTACCACCTCCATCAGCACCAGAAACACTATAATTTTCACCACCATCTCACTCACTCCCACTACCACCAACACTGTCGTCATTACTGCAGAAACAGAAGCAATAGAGGTATCCAAAATATTGTGTACTGTCTACAGATCCTGCTTAATGCGTATTTATTTAATCTTCTCAGCAACCTTTTACTTTCTTTGAAGCTAAGAAAAGGGAAGCTTAGTGAGTTCCATAAACTTTATGAAAGAAGCACAGTAGAGTTAGGCTTTGTATCATTCATTTTAGCTACTACAGAGAAGACAAATACAGAAAATAATTGGGTAGCTCTAAAGACCTAAATAAAATCTAAGTTTTCACCATTTCAGTTCAGTCTCTGAGTGTGACCAGTCTCTGGAGTTTCATCCAAGAACCCTAAACAAATATATCTCTTTATACATTTTACATAGCGTTTGCTTCCAGTGGGGGGCAAGTCTGCTGAATCTGGGAGCTCAGTGGTCAGTGCAGTGAGCTTGAATGTCAGTCCACCCCTGAGCACAGTCTCTTCTGCCTTTGGGGAGACCACTTTTTCCCCCGTCCAGACAGAAGCCAGCTTTTATTGACAAATAAAAATGTGTATAATTATGATATGCTATGTAATTTTTTAATGTATGTATGTATTATGAGATGATTACTACAGTCAAGCTAATTAACTTATCCATCACCTCAAATACTTCAAGTCTACTGTATTATCAAATTACAGGTACAATACTTTGTTCTTAGTTGCCGTTGCACCATGAATTGTTCATCCTGACTAACTGAAATCTTATTCCCTTTAACTAGTATCGTCCCATTTTCCATACCCTGCTCCCGACTCCTGCAACCACCATCCTACTCTTCTGCTTCTATGAGTCTGACTTTTTAAGATTCCACATGAACCTTAAAGTAAGGTTGACAGTATTTGTTTTTCTGTTCCTTGTTTGTTGTACTTAGCATAATGTCCTCTAGGTTCATCCATATTGTTGCAAATGATCGGATGTCTTTATTTTTAAGGAACACACAGTATTCTAGGGTGTGTGTGTGTGTGTGTGTGTGTGTGTGTGTGTGTGTATAAACAATACAAGTTCTTTCAATCCATGAACATGGGTTATCTTTCCATTTGTGACTCCAAATTCTTTCAACAATGTTTCATAGTTTTCAGTGTTTGGATCTTTCTTCACCTTGGTTAAGTGTATTCCTAATATTTTTACGCTAGTGTAAATAGGATTTTCTTAACTTTGGGGGATAGCTCATTGTTAGTGTACAGAAATACCAGTTATATTTGTTTGCTGAGTTTGAACTTTCAATGTCACTGAATTCATTTGTTGGTTCTAACAGTTTAGTGGTGGAGTGTTGGAGTTTTCTATAGACAAGATTATGTTGTCTACAAACAAATGCAATTTCATTCTTTTCTTATTTGTGTGCCTTTTATTTTTTTCTGGCCTACATGTTCTGACTAGGACTTCTAATACTATATTGAATAGAATCAGTGAACGAGGGCACCTTTGTCTTTTTTCTGATCGTGGAGGAAAATATTTCAACTTTCTCCACTGTGCATGCTGTTAACTCTGGGTGTGTCATACGTGCCCTTTATTATGCCAAGGTACATTTCTTTTATACCTAATTTGATGAGGATTTTGTCATGAAAGGAGATGATCTCTCAAAGACCGCCATTTCTGCGGGTTGCCCACTCCTCTCAGGGTGTAGTTTAAGTCTTCAGTGAAGACTCTAATGAGTGAATTATATACAGTTTGACATACTGGTCTGAATAATAGAAATTCTACAATCAAGATGGCTTCAGTAAGCTGTTCATTGTCATACACTTCCCTACTTAGAATTCATCATCTTCTGTGTACGTGGAAAGAAGAAGCTGCTTCATTATTTCTAACTTCACGCCAGACTTCTATATCCACAGAATCAGTCTTGGAGACATTGGGAGCTTTGAGAGCATTTGACAGAAATAGAAGCTAATGAAAAGAATCTTTAGTTCAGGTTTTTAGGTGAGAAAACTAAGACCCATGAAGTTGGCATGTATATATCTAACTAGAGGTGAATTTTTAAAACAGAATCCATGTCAAACACCTGGCAGGGACTAAGAAGATATACATCCCTTCATGTTTAGGGATTGATCAGTCTTAAGTCACAGATGCTTCTGAGGAGAGAAGAATAGAACAGCCCCTCGAACAGTTTTCCTATAACATGGTTTAAAAAATCACAATTTGTAAGTGGACAAATTACAAAAGGACTATATGGTTTGTACTCAAAGATGTGACAGAATCATCATCAGTGGAAGTTCTAGTAGTGAAATGAAAATCAGTCAGATTCACCAAGAATCACTTTATGTGCAACTTGTGGCAAAGCAACTTCTACACAGAGTGAGAGAACTGTTAACGTAACTACCCGCTGGAAACACATTGCCAGGATTTTTACCCACCGTATTTTCTAGGCTCAAAAGGTTAAAAGACTGGCAATCTTCACTTCAAGTTGATTCTGGTGACATTTTTAAGAGTAAGGCTGTAATTATGGCTTCAGTCATATGTTTGTGTGTTGTTCCTTTGTCAAGAGGAAAATTTCGGGAAGAATCTGTAAGCCACTGGCTCCAGAAGATCTGGATATTCTGAGAGGGTTTTCTCCTTCTCTAAATCAACAAGTGAACAGGCCATGGGTCTTTCTTTTATAATCTAGAAAATAAAGGACATTACTAATCTTATAATCTTTGGGAAAGAACACAGTGGATAAAAAGAGAGAGTCAAGAGCCCTGTATTCAATGGCTGTGTTCTGTCACTTGCCAGCACAGACAAGTCCTTTAACTTCGTAGAGCCATAGTTTTCTCATCAATAACAGAGGAATGATAGTACCATTAGGATTAAATAAGACAGTGTACAAATATTCAGAGATCACATACAAGTCTACCTAGTACCTGGCATAAAATAACTGCTCAATAAAATGACATAAAACAGACACTCAAGAAACATGCTGAAAAATGTGGAGAGTTAAACATTCATGCAAAATGGCTTAAGTCTTGAAACCAGGAAGAAATCAGAAATTCCACATGCAATAAGGAATAGACTTCATTTGCTAAGTGAATATTAAGACTTAGGAGAATTCACTGCCCTTCCAAAATCTTTTTGTCTTGAGGAGCCCCCAGTGAAGTTTTCATGGGAACGAAATGTTTCTTTGTTCCTCAAACCTACCACCTGGAGAGAGTCAGACTAGGTGAGAACTGGCTTCTCCTTGGTAGGATTTTTCTTGCCAAATGAGATTATGAGGCACCTTATCAAAATGACTCATATAAGGTGCTTAGATAATGTCAGCTCCCGAGAGAAGGGCAAGTAGCTGTCTCAAGGCTTGGGACCCCTCAGGCCTGGCCCAATGACAGCCAGCCCAGAGCACGCGGGCTGGCTAGACTGGCTCCAAAGAAACAGGTCAACCCGAGAAGGGTGCCGCCCAGGGATGAGTCTGGACACAGAGCTGGCTCCTCTGTCTCCAGTCCTCCTTCCAGATTAGTCATTCAGAACTCACGAAGGCATCCTGTCTGTCTGTCCTCTGTGTAAAACCTGCAGCCATTCACCAGGGCCCCAGATAAGGACTCGCCTGCTGGCTGAGTGTCTCAGTAACCTTCCCATCACTGGGACAAAATACCTGACACCCACAACCCGAAGGAGGGGGGTGCACTGTGGCTCACAGTTTCAGTCCGAGGTTGGCTGGCTCCAAGGCCGGACGGCACGGTGGAAGGCTCTGGAGGATGAAAAGCTGCTCGTGCTGGGTGGCAGGAAGCAGACAAGAGCAAAGGGAGGAGACAGGGACAAGAATACACCTCTCAGGGTAGGGCCCCCAGTGACCTCCTTGCAATCAGAGTTTACCTTTTAGATGAATCCACTGATGCGTGCAGCACCCCCTCGGTCGAGCTGCTTTTTACACGCATGAGAATTTTGGAGGACACTTTAGATCTAAACCTCTTCTGCGAAGGCTACTGCTCCCCTTCTCTCCAACACACAGCGTCTACACTAATTATCCTTTTCTTCCCGTGCTGATATCCCCAGTGGGTGCAGGGCAGCCAGGGATTTTTTTTTTTTTTTTTTGCAGTTGTTCATCAACAGCCAGTCTGTCCTGTCCCCTGACAAATGCCACATACTCATTGAGTACAACATTGGTTGAAACAACCCTAATAACCTGTTCTGAGGTCTGCCATCCGTCTCCTCTTATCTACCTCACAGTCGGTTTCATCTCCATTCATGGGTTCCTTACCCTTAAGTTGGAAAAGTCAGTGTCATGGGATTTGCATGAGAATTAAACCAAATCATTTTGTGAAGGGCTTGTCGGAGCTGATAAATTCCAACACATTTGAGAATGAAGATGATGCCTTGAAAATGATCAACACATAATAACTAATAACAAGCACCTTAAGTGATTTAGTCTGTGCTCAAAATTATCATTCTATGTAATTTGTAGCCAGACATTTTGTACCTCTAGAGGGCCAGAGTTTTCACTGTGTATGTCTGTATCTCAAGCTCACAATGAGTATTCACAACATTTGCTTATCAATTTATGATTACATCTGGGTTTGGATAGTACCATTCATTTCCTGTTCTTATAGATGTCATGTGCTCAATATGAACGGTGACAGCTAACAAAGGCTGAGTGCTTGCTATGTACTGATTCATTAGATCACCACGGCAATGCTCTGAATTGGATATTATTTTATCATTAATTTACAGAAGGTAAACTCAGGCTGCAGGTTGTATCACGAGGAAATGATGGCTCACACTCAGGCATTCTGGCTCCAGAGTTTAGGTTCTCAACTGCAGTGTTGTCTTTCTGTTATCACTGCAGGGTGTTCAAATACTTTCGAGACCTGGTCTCCACCTAAGGCTCTTTACCTGCCGACGCACCTCTTCAGTTTTCTCTTTATTCCTGTTTTGTGAAACCATTAGTGGTTCTGTGCACATGTTTCTCCTGGTCCCTCCTCAATAGGTATGCCAGAGAAAATACACCGTGCCTAACGAGATCAGAGTTTCATGTAGAACATGAACAATGTTTTAGTATAAGTCACATCCCAACTTCTCCATGAGACAGACTTACACGGGAACAAGCATGCTCATTATCTGAAACTAAATGTAGCAGGGCATCCTCTCATTTCGTTTGCTAAAACTTGGCCACCCTACGCTTCTAGACTTTCACTCAAACACCTCCTTCTGCTCAGACTCTTTCAAGGCTTTCACCAGCAGGTGCTCACCTGCTCATCCTTCAGACTCTCACACAGAGGTCACCTCCCTGCTAAAGACACCCCCAGTCTGTCTCTACATTGTAAAATCCATCATTAGCATTTCCAGCACCAACTACCTCACAGATCGACGATAAGCTCGCTCGGTCAGGGATCGCCACTGACTCATTTGTGACTTGGCAAACATTTGCGAATTCCAAACTTGATGTGTCCACAGGGCCTGCTGCCCCTGACGGTGCTAGAGGAGACTCTGTCCCATGGCATCATCTCAGGTGCTGCCGGTTGCCGACATTACTTGGTTTGTGGAAGCATCAATCCTGCCTCAGCCTTCCTGATCACACTGTATTCACGCTGTTCGACTTTACACCATCTACTTTTGTCTGTGTCTGCATCTTGACCTGACATTTGCCTCTCTGTGTGTGTCTCTTCTCCTTTTTCTACAAGGACACCCATCATGTCAGATTAAGGGCTCCACTATTCCAGCATGATCTTATTTTAACTTCCACTTTAATTATATTTGCAAGGACTCTACTTGCAAATAAGGCCGTGTTCATAGGCACCAAGGGTTAGGACTTCAACATACATTTGAGGAGACATAATTCAACCCACAGCCACCCTGGACAAGTTACTTCCTCGTTCTGAGCCTTAGTTCCTGTGGCTCTAAAGTGGGCACAGCCCTATCGGCCCTGTTGTGGCTGGGTGGGGATTAAATGACATAATGCACAGTGCCTCCTGCACGGAAGGGCTGAGCCTCTGACTTGTCTTCCACTGCCTATCTTTCAAATCCCCTCATGACTGTTTGCAGGGGCACATGTGGACAACAAAGGAAGTTCCAGCTGGTAGACTCTGGGGCCACAGAGGCCAAACCTAAGTGCAACACTCTATCCATTCCTTGATAACTTGCCTCCCCAAGGATGGATGGAGGGTTTTCTCTGTGGCTGGATCCTCTGCCTCACTCTCCAGACTGTACAGGACACAGGGCCAGACTTGGTCAAGTGGTTTTAATAATAAAAATTTGGGGTGATCTTAGGACAGCAGGCTGAGATGTGTGCTTTTGGCTGTCTACCCTTATCACGAGGGGTTACTTTTTCCTGGTAAAAACAAATAAATAACATAAAAGTGCCTAAAACCTATAGGGAATCAAATTTCTAAACTGCGTTCTTGTGGCTGACTTCTGAATCATAGTTTAGTAATTAAAAGAAGAAAACACTAAGTGGCATTTGGCAGTGGAATATAAATTGTACCTTTGTAAAGGTCAAATACTAGTTGTGATTAACCAGACAAGTCACACTGCATCCTGGTTAAAACAATACTGAATTGTAAGACTATTTATAGGATGCTACAGTCCCCCTACCCCCATCCCAATCCTCTTCCTTGCAGAAGTTCACAGTTGGAATCTGGCTGGAAGCGGGGTTTTACTTATTTATTTATTTTATTTTTTTTTCCAATCTGCGAGATGATTTCCATAGACTGCGGTTTGGCAGCCTGCACTCCAGCGATACTATAGCATTATCAGGGTGCCGACAGCTGCTCCGGCGTAAACAACCAGTGATGCATTGAGCTGGCAAGTCCTTATGGGTTGGAAAATAAAATGAAATAAAATAAAAACATTTGTTATCATTTCTGGAGTTTTTGAACACAACCAGCTTCAGCACAACTTTAATGCCTCGCATGGCTTTTTTTTTTTTTTTTCAAATAAATAATTATAAACGGGAACATTTTGTTTTGCTAGGAAGAGCGGTTTACTGTGTGGATGGGGAGAGGGGCCTCGCTTTCCAGCAGCTGTGGCTCATCTCTGGTTCAGGTCTCATGATGGCTCTGAAGCTGGCGAAAGCCCTGTGCTGGAGCCCTGGAGCCAACGGAATCTTCGCCTGCTTATTGTCTCAGACACCACAGCGCAGTGGCCCTTGCAGGAAATCTTGGCATTCCACTGTCCCCCAGAGACTCACAGAGGGCCGATACAGTGCACGAATCCAAAAAATGTAATATGGGTTCTTCTTCCTGGAAAACTAAATCCAGGATCATGTTTGGTAGGAGCAAGTCTTTTGTTTTCATGCAGTAATAATAATAATGCCTGGTTAATCACAACCAATAACAGCCATGGCAATCAACGGCAGCATCTATGAACCATTTCCCCATTTACAAAGCACCTGGGATGTGTAGCACTGACTGGGCTTCTCCAGTGTCAATCTCTATCCCCCACCCACTTGTTAAAGGTGCAACCTTGGCTGAACCAGCCCTCCTCTTTATATTTCTCAGAATAATGCGGGGATGATGAGGGCTACTTCCAGGGCTTTCTCACGGACTCCTTTTGATAACTGGTAATATAAATGGAAATTGGACACTCAAGGAGTCATCTCTGCTCCTCTGCCTCCCATGTCATTCAAATACCTTTGCTTGAGGTAGGAGGACATTGTCTCACGGTAAGAACAATTTTTTCAGCTGATCAAAATTTCTACTGGGCAGTTTTATACACCTGAACTTCAGCTTTATAAAGTGGAAAAAGAATGGATAATTTTACAATGAATGCAGATGTTAATGTGGAAAGTGTATAAACTCCATGAGGACAGAGACCTTGTCTGTCTTTTTTCCTTGAACCCTCAGTGTTTGGCAGAGTGGTGGCACATAGTAAGGGTTCGATAAACCCAAGTCAAATGATAAATAGATATACAGTCTGGGGCAAGGGAATGGATAGCGGTGTGGCTATTGGATAGCAGTGTGCTGGTAAAGTGGCTTTTTGGAAAAAAAGTTAAGTCCTGATTTTGTAGTGATTGCTGATTTCTGTAGTGCAAATATACCCGCCTGGGCTGATTTCACACTGCCACGAGAAGTTACCAGATGCTGAGTAGGGGAGAGACCCGCACAATCCGACCTGGTCAGCTCAGCTGTCCTCAGCTCCAGCACACCTTTGGCTTGAGAGGTAAGAATGATTGAAAACTGCAGCTTCCCTTCCCTTTCTGGAAGAAAGGGTTGGGAACTTCCAGATTGCTCGAGGTGACACAATTTTCATTTGCTAGACAATGTTGGGACGTTTCCCTTTATGTGAGTAGAGGAAAGAGAAAGCTACGAGTTGCTAGATGACAGGTGTGGTTGGAAGAACGGTGGGTCCACTGACTGACCCTGGTTGGGCTCATGCTGTAGAAAAAGGGTGTCCTCTTGCCCTCTCCACTGTGACAGCCCAGAACTCCTCTCTTTCTACGCCTGCAGGGACAGGTAGCACCTGTGCAATTTCCCAGGCTTTACAAAAGGCCCCAGGTTTTTGTTTTCTTCCCAAGATTCATTTCCTACCAGCGAGATCTACTATTTCCCATGGTCTCTGGCAAAATCGCAAGGAGTGGCATCAGCACATCTTTGTACAGTAGGCGAATATATTTGGAATGCTTATTTCTGAGAGCTGTTCAAGATGACTGGCGATTTTACACCACCCAGAAGGACTGACAACAAATTTAGGAGTGGCAAATGGAACCACTGTTCTGTTTCTCTCTCAGTAAATACATAACTGCAAACCTGTGCTCCAATACCACAGCATCAAATCCACGCACCCTGTTGATTAACACTGAAAATGTCTTTGTGAAGGCAACACATTTAGAAGAGTTCCAAGGCTCGCCCCAGAAACTGACACTCAAGGTTTCATTTAATGTAGCACAAATCAGAGCAAAGGACGTGAAAAGAGCTCCCGTTCTCCTAGAAGCTGCCACTTATTTCTACTCCTGGAGAATTCTCTCCCAAGCTGTTTGCCAAATCTGCAAGATGAACCAATTCAACCAAGGCTGCCTGGCCCACCTGAAAACCTCAGGTCCACCGGGGGCCCAAGAGGGCTCAGGGGCTGGCTAGAGGTCCAGAAAGCAGAGCTTGTTTTTGAAGGATTTGCATTGTAATGAGCAATTTCCAGTCTCACCACTGAATACTGGCATTTATGTTGGGGCATTTTTACATGGAAATTTGGAAGGAAAATCCACTACTGCATTTGTGTGAATTGGGGGCCTGTTCTTTCTCCCAGCAATGGTATCTGCTTAATGCCAGTGACATCCAAATAATATATATGAACGACATTAGAGGAAAAGTAAGCCACTGAGAAGAGAGAAGAGAAGGGAAGCAGGAGAAGAAAGGCAGAAGAGACTGACGTATGAGAAAGTGTTCTGTCCCCATATAAAGCTAGCTTTACGTGTGCTGTTCCCTGGTCTTCTATGTAGTCTTCTTTTGTTTATCTGGCCAAAGCCGATTCCAACCTTGAACCTCAGACGAACTGTCACTTCCTCAGGGAAGCCTTTCGGACACCCAGAGACTGGTCTAGGTCTCCCCACTACAGTCTGACGAACGCTCTTCTTTGTAGCACACATCACGACTGTAATGATTATAATTAGATCCTCAGGTATGTGATTATTTGTTACGTGCTTGCCTGCCCCACAGATCAAACGTTTGAACCAAGATTCTGAAAGCCCATGCCGTGCTGCACTCAGGACAGGGACACTGGGGCAGTAGGATGACGTCAGAGAGAGCTGGGAGTCAGTCCCTGGGCCTGGCTGGCTCAACACAGTCTCACCCCCAACTTCAGGTGCCATTTTCCAGGTCACAAAAGGGGGACTGATTGACAAGGAAAGTCACCAAAGGATACAGGCACAGCATGGCCAGGATCGCATCTCCCAACACCGGAGTCCCGTGCCCCAACCTCACGACACAGGAACAGGCCTCTCTGTGGAGGGGTGGGTGGGGTGGGGGTCCTGGGGGACAGGCCAGTGAAGTGGCAGAAAGGGTAATCACGACAGAAAAGATTTACTCCTGCCTTCGCCTCCTTTCTTCTTGCATTAAGGACAAATGTCGCCTGACCACGTCAGCACGTTCGGGAACATGATGAGACATCACTTTTTCCAGGGCTGTGCCCAGCTCCTCCGTGCAGCAGGAGAAGCTGTCCCTCCAAGTTAGGCCGCGAGTGTCCCTCAGACCTCTGGCTGCAGGGAATCCCTGCCAATCACCTGGCCTGCCACCGTGCACTGTGTTCATGCATTCATTCATTCCTTCATTCGTTCCCCGGATATTTTGAGGGGTCCATCACTCTCCAGGCATTGTGCTGGGAGGGATACGTGTGGATCTAAGTGAGGTTTGTCATGTGACCAGCTGTCCCAGCTTCATGGGGACAAAGAACCTTCTGTGTACAAACCGAGAAATGGCTTTTCACCACCTTTGGACCTGAGCTGAGGAGTCAGGGAGGAATGGCATTCTAAGACAAGGAAACAGCAAGCTCAAGCGCATTTCACAGAAGGCTACAAAACCCACTATGGCATCACTCTTTCTTGGTCCTCCTGCTCCTTTGTCTTTCTAGTGTAACTTACAGATTATGAAGTGCCAAGAGCCACTTCCATCCAGCTCAAGTGCTTGCTAGAATGCAGATCCCGGTGCCCCAGCCCAGCCGATTCTAAGTCCTCCAGGGCTGGGCCTAGAGACCTGCATTTCATCACCCCGACTTATCAGGACAAGGAAAACAACAGTTCGGACACAAAAGACAGCAAAGCTGAAGCTCTTAATGTGCGCTGGGGTATACGGCCACTTCTGGGAGGAGGAAGAAGCTCTTCATGCACTTAGGAAAAGGATAGAAATGGAAGTGGGAAAGCAAGCACGTTTCTATAATGACAGTTTATGAAGTCTTACTGTTGCCGGCTGGGCCAAAATGAAAAGAGCAAACCTGAAATTCAGGAGCAGAAATCTGTGACTCTGGCTGGCAGGGCAATAGCCTCAGTCCTCATAGCGATAATGCTAATTTAACGCATGACAGATTCAATGCTGGCTATAGTACTGCAGATTTAATCCATGTTCTTGTTTAATCTAGTTAAGAATATCAATGAAGGTGGTATTATTCAACCTATTTTGCAAATAAGAAAACTGGCCTCTGTATTGATCATGCACTTTGTGAAAGTCTGCACAAATCTTCTGTGACGGAAGTGGGATTTGAACCCAGGTTTGAGCAGCTCCAAAGTCCATGCCAATCAGCAATCCCGCAGCTGTCCTCCAACTTAAAGAAGCACAGTAATAAGTCGAGGTGATGAAATGCAGGTTCCTAGGCCCAGCCCTAGAGGACTTAGAATCGGCTGGGGTGGGGCACCGGGATCTGCATTCTAGCAAGCACTTGAGCTCCACAGAAGTGGCTCTTGGCACTTCATAAGCTGTTTCAGTATTCTTCCCTTCTCTACTCCCTCTCCCTGTTTATCCCACTCGAGCACATACATCTCCTGCAGGATCTAACTTACTTTTCTCTATCAGGAGCTGCAGACTGAGGTTTACAGGCAGATCTAGTTGGCTATGGTATTGATAAATAAAGTTTTATTGGAACACAATCACTGCCATTCCCTTATGTATTGTTTATGGCTATTTTCACACCGTAGTGGCAGAATTGAGTAGTTACGACAGTGCTATTCTGGCTTGCAAAGCCTAAAATATTTATTCTCTGGACCCTTACAAAAAAATCTTTGTTGATCCCTAACCCATATCACGGTTTCATATGTGGAGCCTGCCATGTGGTGTACTATGTAATAGGAACTCAATAAACATTTTGCAAAAGTGGTCAATGTATCAGTGGACAGACAGTGAATCAATGGCTGTCCCTGGTAATACAGTTTATCATTGCCTAAGGGCAACCTCTTTCAGATCAAAGAGAGTCTCAGCCACACCACATATGGTCCCTTGTGTCAAGTCCAAAAATTGGCAGAGGGCTCAGGCCAACCGTAGGCAAGGCTTAACTACTTGTACTAAATACCTTTTTTTTTTTTTTCCCAATTTCTTCTGAAAACACCAACTGATGGTGGCTGTTAGATGCCCAAGAGAGCTTTCCCAGGCTGAGCCCATCCCATTCAAGCCCTGGCTCCTAACATGCCCAGCCCGGGCAGGTGGTCAGACTCACTACACCACACTGAAGGCCACCCTCAGGTTTCAGCTTTTCCAAGGAGGTCCTCTCCCTTCTAGTAAATCATCTTGCTTCCTCTGGGGCTCCCAAGACAGTTGTGTGTGCAGAGTGGACCATCCACATCACATCCTCATGACAGAGAAGTAAATCCAGGAAATAGTGGGCGGGTACAGCCACACAAGTTATGTTCCATTTAAAGATAAAATGGAAATCATTCCAGAGGCTGGGCAATATGTGGTACTTCCAAGGAGAATCTCTTTTCAGCCATCGGCAATCCTTTAGGTCGTGCTAGAAATGAATGTGGGGCTCTCCTCTTGCAGCATCTCAGAAACCTGGCCCCAAGCTCAGACTGATGCTCAGAAGCAGCAAGCCCTGCCCTAAGTCCTGTCTCTTATTCATGACTGGGTAAGGGCCAGACAGGACAGGTAAGTGCCACAGCTTAAACGTCACCTTCAAAATGTAATCCCTTAAATCATATACCGATGGTATATGCAGGCAGGGCCTTTGGGAAGTACTGGGGTAGATAGGATTATGGAGGTAGGACGTCCATGATGAGACCAGTAGCTTAATAAGAAGAGAAATATGGACCTGAGCTGACACAGTTCATCTGTCTTGTAGTGTGATCTCCACCCCCACCCCCTTGTTGTGTTACAATAAGAAGTCCCTCTCCATCATATGACAGCATCATGTTCTTGGGAATCTCATTTTCCAGAACCATGAGCTGAATAAACCTCTCTTCTTCATAAATAACCTAGCCTGTGGTATTCGGTCATAGTGTCAGAAAATGGACTAAGACAATAAGGTAGGGGGGACCATAGCAACATTGTCCTGAACCATCAAAAGTACACTCGATGCCAAAACACTACTAGAAAGCAAGACTCTTGGTCTTGGTGAGGATGCCTTTCCTCAAATATGAGAGTTTCTGTGGGAAAGAGAAAGCAAAGAGGGAAGAGAAAGCCTGGGGAGGACAGACCTGTGGCCAGGAGGGCCTTCTGGGATGTGGAGTCGGTTTTCATTTTCAGGTGATGAAGGTGCCTCTTGGTGGCAGAACCACGGTAGTGGGAAGGTGGAGAGTAACCACAAGTTAGAATTAAGACACGCTGACAGGAGGCCCTTCGCTAAGCCTTGGCTTTTACCTGAGGACACAGAGATCCAGCGACATGCAAGAATTCACACTGCAGTCCAAGGCCAGCCTCAGGCTCGGAGTCCAGCTGGCCTGCACCCTGCACAGCACAGTTACTTGCTTTTGTGAATGGTGTCATTTATGCAGGTCTTTAAGGGTGCAGAACAAATTAGAGAATGTTCTAGAAAATGTAGATATTTATTCTAGACCTATGAGGAAGGTAGAAAGAATATTTGTTGGAGATGGTGGGGGAAAAATAGGTAAGGGGTCTTTTCAGCCATGTAAAGAGAATGCTTTATAGGTAAGAATAATTTTACTTGTCTTATTTAGTCAATCAAAAGTTTATTGAAGACTTAGCCTCAGTCTTCCTCATAACTGCAAAGTGCCCAAAGAATCAGTGCGCAGGTGTCACCCTCTGCATCGGTCCGGTGCATGGGTGTCCCAGATGCTCGCTCCTGCCTTCACGTGCTAGTTCCAAAGCAGCTAGTCCTCTCCAAGACCATAGGCAAGTTCCCTAGCAACCTCCTCCTCCTCCCGGGGCTAACAGTGGTGCTGACCCCGGATGTGTGTTGTGAGGGTTCAAAGAAATGATACATGGAGACACTCAGTCCACCCCATGGCCAAGATGGCTCCCCCTGTTATTTCCTATTTCAATGTTTCTTTTCCTCGCTTAGTGACCTGTCTCTACTTATCCTTCTTTTTGGCTCATCACAAGCCCATTTAGTGACTCCTATCTTGAGCTGCTGAAATGTAGTGAGTTGAACAGCATCCCCCCAGAATTCATATCTGCCCGGAAACTTAGCATGTGGCCTTACCTTATGAGGTGCGATCACAATATAGAGTAAATGTTTAAATTTATATAACATTCATTACAATAAAAGACACATTGCCGTTAATCCCCTTCGCTTTGAACACACTTAGCCCCTCACTCTTGCCACTTTCCGAAGCCATTCTGGAAGTCCTCCTTTCCTGAATGTCTTCTCTTGTGCTATCATGGCTGCCCCAGCGAGTGAGTCAATTCCAAACATTTACCTTTAGAGTCATTTTGCCTTTGGGGAAGAGTCAGAAGTCACATGATGCCAGATCCAGTGAGTGAGGTGGATGAGGACACATCACAATGTTTTTAGAGTCTGCCTTTCTGTTGGGCGGCATTTGGAATCAGCTTCACTGCATTTTTGATCAGCCTCACAAAAAATGCAAGAGGATGTCCAGGACTGCTTCGGAAAGTGCAAGAATAATGGACTAAATGTGTTCGAAGCTATGGGGAGTATTGCAAGGGGGATTAGGGGCAATACGTTTTTTGATCACTTCTTGTATTTAGAAATAGGGTCTTTGCAGATCTGATGTGTCTAGGATCTCAAATGAGATCCCACTGGGTCTGCGTCCACTGTGAGTATCCCTAGAAGAAGAGGCAAGGACACCCGGGGATGCAGGAGGCAAGAGGACTATGGGAAGCTGGCAGCAGGGACTGGAGCTGAGCTACCACATGCCATAGAAGGCCAAAGACCTCAGAAGTTGCATCCCCTAAAGCTTCAGAGGAGGCCCAGCCTACTGGGACTTTGACTTCCTGTCTGGTTTAAGGCTCTAAGTTCATGGTAATTGTTGTGGCAGCCTGGAGCCTTGGCACACACATCAAGCCCCAACTTCTCACAGGTGCCCAAGTGCACCCACCTCGGGGTCCAGCGGGGTGAGTAGCAGTGTTCTGGACTCCTACACCCAGGCACCGTGTAGGGTCGGCCATGCGCGGACAGCCTGTCCTGGAAACACTCATAGGCCCAGGTGGTAGCAGGGATTTTTAAAAGAAAGAGAGAAAAAACACCCAAACAAGAAATGTAAGAGAAGAAGGAAGCCAGCGAAGGGCAGGGCTGATCCTGCCTTTCCCTGAAGGCACACCCAGCATTTCACGGGTAGCGCAGTGGCACTTCCTGGCAGTGTTTTACAAGTTTGTTTTGGCGGCGATCGCGTCCTTTGCTTTCTTCTGTGGCTGCTGAACCTCAGGGCTGCTCTTCTTTCCTGCTCAGCACAGGCCCGGCTGGCAGCCACCTTCCCATCCTCCCCGGCTGCCACCCTGCTCTACATGTTGTGGTCCCTCTTCCCTTCACCCTGTCCAACCTGCTTCACCCCAGAACAAATCATGCATTTCCACTGGCTGAGGGGATTTCGTGCTGCTCACTAGGGGAAAACGGGAAAACCAGGGAGCAGCAAAACTGGCAAAGTGTCCTCATTGCCAACAGTCATTGACAGCTCCCAATAAGCCCGGAGCTTCCCTCTGTGTTCTCGTTTCTTCTTCACAAGAGCCAGGTGAGTAGAAGTTCTCCTTGTAGTACTTTCCTCAACTCGAAGGTCAGGGTGGGGAGGCAGTAGGAGGTTATGGAAACTGCTTGCTATGAGGGAGAGAGAGGGGCTTCGGCGTTTACTCTCCTAATTTCCGGGCCAGGTCAGCAACCACAGCCCTACCAGGATGTTATGAAGGTCACGGCTGGTCTCCTGTAGAGCAGGACATGTACCTTCTGAGATAGTAACTTCAATGACAATGTCAAGAAAGTGTAAAATTTATCATTTTATCATTCATTTATTTATTTTTAAATTTTATTTTAATTGGCAACTAACAATTGGATATATGTATCGGGTACAATGTGATGTTTTGATGTATGTCTGCACTGTGGAAAAATGAAATGAAGCTAATTAAATCCATTCTCTTAAATACTTATCAATTTTGTTTTTTGTGAAGCATTTAAAATCTCTTTTAGCAATTTCGAAAGATACACTGCATTGTTATTTACTATGCACAACATTCTGGGCAAAGCTTACTGCACTGAAATTTTGTACCTTTTGATCAATGCCTCTCCTTTCCCGCGGACCCAGCTCCCACATCCTCCAGTAACCACCCTTTTTTGCTCATTGCTTCTATGAGTTTGACAGTTTTAGATTCCACAGAGAAGTGGGATCATGCCGTTTCCAGTTTTTCTGTGTCTTGTTTATCTCGCTTCACAAAATATCCTCCAGGTTTATACATATTGAGGCATGTGACTGGCTTATCTTCTTTTTAAAGGCTGAATCATATTCCATCACGCATCTGTAGCACATTTTCTCTGTCCTCCTGATGATGGGCACATAGATTGGTGCTATGTCTTGGGTATGTGACCAGTACTAGTGACCATGGACCACATAAGTAACTCTGTGGCACTGATTTCAATTCTTTTGGGTGTCTATACAGAAGCAGGATCTGTTTTATTTGTGAGGGTGATTTAGCTCCAATCTCTCAACTCCGTCCCTAAAAATTTGATTGGTGTGAAACAATTACTTCCAAGTCAAATCAATTCCATGGGACTTTTAATGAGATGGCATCTCTGAGGGGTTGCAGATGGGGGGGGCAAATGTTTCCCTGGGCCTCTGCTACTGTAGAAGCTATTTCTTTAGACAGTATTACAGTAATAGGTGCTTCTCAAAAAACACAGTGTCCATCTGCAAAGACTTGCAGGAAATTCTGGCACAAAGATTTCATAACTGCTGGACGTCAGAGCCTTCTGTTTGCTGATGTACTTCGGGGACTTCCAAGATGGAACTATTCCATGCTCCTATTATTTGATAACAGAAGTGCTCTTTCATGAAAGGATCTAAATTTGAGAAAACACTCAAGAGAAACACTAGCTTATTTCCTTTCTTCGCATTAAGCGTTTTCTCTTCTATGACGTGGGGAGACATGTCCTTTGCATCTTTCCTGGGAGTTCATTATTTTCGAAGCCTGATCTGTGTAAATATCAAATCACTTACAAGACATGGCAGGCCTTCCCGGTGATGAAATCTGCAACGACTTCATCTTTCCCATAATCACCCAAATGAGTTCTGAAGTGTGGGCCTTTAGCTGCTAGAAAATAGGAAACAGAGTCTGGTCTGGCCCTATCTCGAATTGTATGTGACAGTTCCTGCTCAGTTTCAGCGACAAGAAATGTGTTGCGCTAAAAATATTCTAAGCAGATGTAAATCTGGGAGATATGGCAGCAACACACCCAGGCCTGCCATTTGTTCTACTTCAGGAGCCTCCTGAGGCACAGTTCTGCAATCCTGGGCAACTACAACACACTCCCCATGCGACTTGTTGGTGTGTGTGCACATCTGACTCCCATGGAGATAGCCTGGTGGAGAACATCCCTGCATTGCCCAGGCACAGTGGCTCCTGGCAGCCACAGGGCGGGTGGGAGGAAATAAATTCCATCGCAGGATAGGCATAAGTTCCTCTTATGCAACTACGTGGGCCTTTGTCTCTTTCCTCTAGTGTTCTATATTATTATCAAGGGCTTGGTTCTATCTAGTGTTTGGAAGACACATCGCCCCAAAGACTCTGTGGGACAATTAGGCTTCCTCTTGGTCCAGGAGAACAAGCAGCCCATGGCAAATGGTGAAATCTTCCCTCCTTGCAAACCAACAAATACAGGACTCTCCTGGGAGTTAGACTGACTGTCCAGAGGCTCCAGTCTTACAAGAAGTCTCTTGGCACATCTACAGGAGATGAAAGCTAATAGCTATCTTTTACAGAATGAAAGTAAAACAATTATATTTCATTGAGTGCATTCTATGTAGCAAGTGTAAGAGATAGTTGTAGCTGCTTTTATTTTTTGTTCTCTAGTGTCAAAGCTTTAAGATGCTGTCTTAGTGTCTAACCAATATGGCACCTCAATTCATTGAGATGTGCATTTGCACTTTAGAGGGGCCAACATGAAGTTTTGTATCTTTACTTTTCATCTTAGAATCTTCTAGAAACCTGAAAACATGTGTGAGATTTAACATGGAAAAGCTAAGTTTTTCTGGATCCAAGTTTTCCTGACAATTGCTATTTGTATGGTTCCTGGGTGGGGGGGGGTCTGCCATGAGCTGACAGTACTTCTTAAATGCATGTGGGATTTGGGATGGAGATTGAGAGCTGGCATATAGAACCAGGGCAACTGGCCCAAGCCAGACGCAGGTCACTTGAGGACAGCATGTTGATCCTTTGGGAGCAGATCCCAAGTACAGAGCTCAGGGGCAGCCATTTGGTTAAAACTCACAATGAATTCAGCACCTTCCACTGGGGAAGCCCAGACTTGACAATCGAGAATGACAGAATCTAACTTCTGAGTCTGTTCTTTACAGACCTGGATTCATTTCCATAGCCTTCCATTTCATTATCATTAAAATGGGTATGACAGGCTCTAGACAGCCAGCACCAACGTCAGCTCATTGTGACGCCGCACATGTGAATGGTATGTAGCTGGTGGTCGCCAAAAGGTGAGTTCCATTGCCATCACAATGGTAAAACCGGCCGGGACAGTGGACAGCCTATCTTCTGTGTCCAAACTGAGTTCACGGGCCTCTTGTCTCTGAGTGCGAAAGCCTGTGTCAGGAAGAATGACAGCTTCTCAGGCTGAATCACCCCAAACCAGGACTTGGCCACACTGTATTCCCTGAGCAGACCCCCGACCTATGAGTCACACAGCCTCCCCATGTGGACGCCACAGCAAATCACTTTTCCCATTAGGAACAACCAGACACACTCCAGTGGGGCAATGGAAAGTAATTACGAATGTAAATGATCTAACCAGACATGGTTCCACTAGGGTTTAACCCCTGGTTTTCTTTTTCACACAGTTACCACACACTGTCCTGAGAGGCCACTGGAGGGAGATTATTATAGAGAATCATGCAGTCCATCTGCCCGAGGAACCACAGGCCGGGTGCAACCCAGGGCACGGCACATCTGGCTTTATTTTGGGCTATGGTGACACTAGGAACATGGGTAAATGCTCTCCCTTAAGTATGGGATGTCCCAGATCCAGGAGCAAATGGCTTGTAGGCCACGACTGCCCTTTTCCAAGCCAGGCTCAGAGGTTTCCATTCTGCAGTGATAAGGCCACAGCACTATTAGTGATCACAGCACTCAAATCCCCCTTGGTGTGATGACTACAGCTCAAATCCAGCATTGCAGGGTTGGTCTGGACAGGCCAATAAGACTCTAGTTATTTCATGACTATCTTTACAATTGCTCTACAAATGCTACTCACAGCCCCAACTTCGAAGTCTGCCAATACCATGACGACTCACCCTTCGCTCTTTGCCAAGCACTGAGCTGTCCACTTTGCATACATTTTTTCATTTCAACCTTGTGATGTCACACTGATGTTATTCCCACTTCCTAGATGCAGGGACAGGGACTCAGAGGTTAAGGACTCAGAGGGTACTCAAGGTTGCACAGCTGATACAAGGGAAAGCCAGAACATAAACCCAACTGCTGTGGCTCCACAGTCCATGACAATGGCCTCTAGGGTAACAAACATCACAGTAATTGAACCGCCTTGCTGGTGTTACACCTAGGAAATCCATCCAAAGCCATGCACTGATACTTAAAAGCCATGAAAAGAAGATGGTATCAGTGGATAAAGAAACCAAGAGTCTTGGGATACTGAGAGAATCCTGACATTTGCTGCCATCAATCGTTTTTCTAAATAAAAAAAAAAAATCAATATCCCTACAGTGAGCTACATAAAGAATGGGAATTCCAAGTGGAGGACTTAGATGGTGTAGGTTTCCCACATGTCCGTCCAGAAAACATTTCCACAGTCCCAAAGGCTCCCCTCCCCCTTCTTAATGTGGTCCTCCTCAGCCCACCCAATAGTCAAACTTCCATCATCACTTATTAGTTTGTCTGTTTTCAAATTATATATATACACACACATATATGTATATATGTATATTTATATATATGCATATATGTATGTTTAATATAGTTATATATGTACATTTTATGTGAGTTGTGTGGTACTAGGAATTCAACCCAAGGCCTTCACACTGAGCTGTCTTCCAATCCTTTTTTTATTTTGAGATAGGGTCTCTATAAATTGCTAAGTTGCCCAGGCCAGGTTTGAACTTGTCAGCCTTTTGCCTTGGCCTCTTAGGATACTGGGATTACAGGTGTGTGCCACCACACCCAGCCATACGTATTCTGGTTTTTTTTACACAACAAAATACCTGTGAAATTATTCTAAACTAATTAGAAATAGATTGTACTGTTATAGAAATAGTTTGTACTTTTGATTGCTATATACTATTCCATTATATGGATATACCAACCTATTTTTCAACTAAGATGCATAAGTCATTCATAAACTTTCTTATATATGTCTTTTTGAACATATGCACTCATTTTTAGGGATATATACTCCTGGGGATAGAAATGCTGGGTTATAATGTAGGTATATGATTAATTTTAAAGGAAAACTACACCTGGTTTATATTCTTACCAAAAATACATGAGAGTTCCTCTCACATTCTTGCCAATACTTGGAAATGTTCTGATAATTATTTCTGATAAGCTCTTCGTGCTTTCTTCACTTTGTAAAATAAAGCCTGAAGTGGATCTATGAGAGAAATCATAACCGGTCCATGTTTTATTTTTCCTTTTTGTGAGAAAGAAGATGGTGACTTTTACAAGTCTGTCCCCAAAAAGGGGAGAATGGGAGAGATGAATAAAGAAGAAAACACACACATTAAAGAAAAGGACCTTCAATTCAGGATGGAAAAGGGTAAAGGATCATTATGGAACGCTTACAGCCAGAGCTTTATTTCACGTGTGCATAATTCCGGGTTGATTACAGCCCTCAAATCATATTTTATGAAGAGAAAAGTTCAATGACTGATACTTTGCCATGCACCTAATGAGCTGATGTATATGCCCAGACTTACCCAAGTCATCAGATGGCAAATGTTTTATTTAGCCTGAAACATTAAACATTCATTGAGCCACTCCATAGCTTACTCATTTATTTGCATTTCATTCATTCATAACACAAACATTTATTAAGCCTCCACCGTGGGCCAGGCACTGTGTTCTGCCTTGGGTTATGATACCAGGTAACTGCAGCATGATAGCTTTTGCCCAGGACAGAATTAAATCTACAAGCAAATTGTGGCTTGCTGTGGCAAATCGTGGTAAATGGTAAGGGAAGGCACTGTTTCTTCTCTCTCTCTCTCTCTGTCTCTGTCTCTCTCTCTCTTGCTCTCACTCTCGCTCTCTCCACCGCCCCCCTCCTTTCTCTCTTTCCAGTACTGGGAATTGAACTCAGAGCCTTCACACTGAACTACATCCCCAGTCCTTTTTTAAATTTTTTAATTTTGAGACAGAGTCTCACTAAGTTACCCGGGCTGGGCTCAAACTTGAATCCTCCTGCCTTGGCCTCTTAAAATGTGGGGACTACAGACATGCGCTGTCACACCTGGCTAGCAATGTTTCATTATTCAACCATTCACTAAGCACTGAATGAATGACTCATTTGCATACACATTGCTTATGTTCTGCAAATTGGTGTGAGAAAGAGACACAGACTCTGGCTGCTCCTAATAGCCTGTCCTCCAAGAAGCAAAGGGAAAGAGGCATAAATGCTGGGTCAGAGCGCCTGTGGTGTGGCAGGAAGAACCCTGAGGGGTAAGACACCAGAGGTGGGGTTAACCCCATTGCATGAGACCTTAGTCGTGGGGAGCAAGCAGAGGGCGTGTGTGGCTTCTGAAATCCAGCCCATTCTCAAAGGCTGATCAGGCCACCCAGACTTGAATGCATGTTCGTGAAGAGGTCAAGGCACATTAACCGTGCGGTGGTCGGGACCAGACGCTCCACTGGCATTGGCGGCCTTGTCTTTTCACTCTCACCCATCACAGGCATATAATTAGCATGATTAGCATCTCATGAATGTAAACATGGAGGCTTCCTCAGTGTCAGCACACATCCGAATGCACTTGAATGTAAAGAACCGAGGCAATACCGGGAACTGTTCACCCGGCGTCTGGACTCTTTGTACTTTTGAATGGGTCTGGACTTTCAAATTAAGCTCTCTAGAACAGTAAAGATGTCCAGGTGAAATATTCAGGAAATCCACTTCTGCAGTGACCAGGGTGGTGCTGGGCTGACGACAGTAAGTTCAGGGTTGCTTGAGATGTTCCAGGAGCCGGGCAAACCAGGGCAAGCATCTGTTCTTTTCCCACGTTAAGGACGAGTACTTGAGGTAAGGAGAATTTCTGTGTGAAGTTTCCTTCCTTCCTTCCTTTCTTTCCTCTTTCTTTCTTTCTTTTTTTCCTTCTTTCTTCCTTCCTTTCTTTCCTTCCTGGGAATTGAACTAGGAGCCTTTGCACTTAACATCCCAGCCCTTTTTGGGAATTATTTTTTTAATCTGGAAACAGGGTCTAGCTAAGTTGCTAACCTGCCCAGGCTGAGCTCACCCTTGCAATCCTCCTGCCTCAGCCTCCCAGAGAGCTGAGATTATAGGCATGTGTCACCACGCCCGGCTGCAGTCCTTGTATAGGTAACATGTGGGAGAAGTGAAATTTGAATTCAGAGTGCTCGCTTCGGCAGCACATATACTGAAATTTGAATTCAGGGGCTCTGATGTTAAATTCCCTGGGGTCTGAATTCACTGGCCTGTGTCACCTGCCTAAGAGACAGAAGGCTCCCTGGAAAGAGATGCGTGCCTCGTTCGCATCAATGGTTCAGGTACTGTGGGGCACTGAGATGTGTCACTGCATTCTCAGTGATATTTAACAACTCATGGGCTTAGCTGCGACTTAGGTGAGACACACAGGCACATTTCAACTCTGTGATCCTTTAAACCCTTCACATTCCAGAAGAGTGAGGTCGTCTCTGTTTTGTGTGATGTCAGGATTTCCTTGCTGGGCAGTGTCCACTCTGGTGGGGGGCCTTTGTGCTGGGAATCAAATGATTTAGCCTCTTTAGATAAATTGGGTGTGGTGCCCTGGGCCTCACATGGCCACTGGACATGCCGGGGACATGTCAGGAGGCTGGCGGACTCCGTGTCCCCTTCCCCTCACCAGGGGATTCTGGACAGCAGCGCAGACCCTGTGAAATGGGTATGGACACCTTCTGGAAGTATTTTGCTACTGGGCATGTGAAACGCTGCTGTAGCGCGTGTCTTTTGTTTCAAAGTGACCACCACTGTCTTTTTTTTTTCCAGCTAACTGTGTTTCTACCCTGAACTACCACGTAAGGAATGCGGATGGTTCTCTGTAGTTTGGGTCTTCAGCAGACACTGGGAATATCTCTCAACTATAGAATATCCTCTGTATTTTTTCCAGAAATGACATGAAAGTACTAAAAATAAACATCTGCTTGGAGATGCTGTGAACTTTCAAATGTTAAAACACATAGTTTTTTCCGACTACATTTTTTCCTCTCACTAATGATTTAAGAACCAGCCCCCCAGGATTAGGAACTGATTCTTTCCAAGGCTCTGCGAGTGTCTCCTGACCTAAGTTTTAATAAGCAATGTGCTGCTCCAAGCAAGCAGGATCCTGTATAAAAGACAGGCTGTTTGATGACTCGCAGCCCTTCCTGTTCCTCATCTTTATGGTGTGCCCATGAGAGGCTTCTGGTAGCAGCAACAACTCAGAGACAAAATGCAAACCAAACAAATAATCCATTTCCAAGGTTTGCTTACAGAGAAAGGGATCTATTTATGAAACATAGATTGTTCAGGTTCAGGGGAAAATCATGTAATCATTGCAAGAGGAAAAGCATGGAAAGTGCTTTATTTTGCATAAAAATCCCCTTGCTCTATGATTTATGTGGCTGAGAGAAGCAGGTTGGGGGAGCACAGGTCTTAGTTTCTTACCAAAGGAAGGTGGAATCTAAAATTCAGAGACACTCTCTGGTCACAATAAAACACTGGTATTAACCTGGCAGGGGGAGGAGTGGAGAGGAGTATGGTGCGCATAACAGACAGACAGAAAGGTACTTTGCTGGGGGCAGATCTTAGAGAAGAAAGATTGTCCTGAGGCTGTGCATTGCTACTGAAAGCAAGCAAATCATTTCCTGCAATTAATGTCTGGGAACTCAGCTGGGTTCTTCTGAACTTGTGTAGGGTGCGTGGGATGCCACCATTGATTTCATTTACCAGTTCTCTAGACACTGCCGGGGAGCTGTCTTTCCCCACTCTAGCTGAGAATGCTTTATCGCAGGCAGCCTCTGTTTATGAAATACCCTCTGGGTTTATCGCCCACTTAAGAGGCACCTTCTCCCAGGGCATCAGGGTGGGAGGAAACTAACACATCTTTCAGTCCAGGCATCTTGTCCATGCTTGAATTCCCACCATTATATCTTAGTAAAAGCATTGATAAGCTTCAACACATTCAGAGATGGGGAGATGAAAGCTTCCCCGGGCAGCATTATCCATTGTCAGATAACTGTAGTTGTAAGAGATCTCTGGTGTTGCACCAATACTTGGGCCTCTCCTAACTTCCAGTTTTGACCCTTCTTTTCCCCGAGCACCACACATTAAATTCAACTGTGTGTGTAGCGTTGTAATAAATGCATGTGGTCTGGGGAAAGACAGCAGAATTTGCATTACAGCCTAATCACTGATTGCATGTAGGGTGTCAGGAAAGTAGGAAGTAGGGTATTCATATCCATTGCTATCTGTATCAGTCAGGGTGAGCTTTGTTTTGCTGCAGTAACAGACCCAATCTCAGCAGCTTCAAAGGACAGAGGTTCATTTGTGTTCACAACTCATGTTCTCTGTAGAGAGGATAGAGGGAGGCTCTGACCTCCATCTTCACTCAGCACCTAACCGTTGTAGGATCTATTGATACGTGCGTCCACCTAGAAATTACACATGTCATTCGCACTTTCATTCCACCGGCTAAAGAAAGGCACACAGCTGCAGCTGATTTTGAAGGGCAACTTCACAATGTCTCTGGAAAGTGGAGAGCCAGAAAATTCACTGAATATGCTGAGCCCATATCCCCTCACAGGCTTGCTTTGTAGACCTAATGACTTAAAGCACGTGTGTTTCACAGAAAGCCTGGCATTGCCGAGAATTGTTCCTGCAGGAGAGGCGGACAGCTGAAGGTCAGACTCTCCAGGTCAGACAGTCTTAGCCTCTCCTACTGTTCCTCCTGCTACTCCATCTTTAATCTTTTTACTTTGTTTGCCACCTCTAAAAATCCAACTCAAATGTCCCTAATAGTGCATGAGCCACCAGAACCCAATACAATACTCCAGCTGAGGGCCAAACAGCAAAAAGAATGAAGATGTGTTATGTACATGTACCAATTCCCCATGATGATGTAATTATTATGTATGCAAACATGTACTAATAAAAATTAAAAATTAAAAAAGAAAATACGGAACAAAATAATCTTCCTTCTTCCAGAACATGCATCCTAAAATCTCTCCCTTTCTTTCTTCCTTCCTTTCTTTTTCTCTCTTTCTTTCTTTCCTTCCTTCCTTCTTTCCTTCTTTATTTCTCTCTCTTTCCTTATTTCTTTCTTTCTTTCCTCCCTCCCTCCGTCCCTCCCTCCCTCTCTCCCTTTCTTCCTTCTTTCCTTCCTTCCTTCCTTCTTTCACAATTAGAATGCACTGCCAAATTTATTGCCAATTACAGACCCTCCATCTCATCTGCATTTTTTTCTGTAAAGTGGTTCTTCCCATATCCCATCCCGGTACCATTAGCTGTTGAATCACAGAGACGAAGTTTCACATTGTTCCCCATTAAACAGCATCTGTTTGACTTGGCCCGTTCTTCCCACCCAGTGATAATTACTTCAGATCAAGGTCTTTCTCATCCAACAGTCAAACAAACACTGTGGAAGGGGAGAGGTGTAAAAACATCTGTCCTGACTATAAATTCTGACTCATGGCCAAGCCTTAAAAACAATTTCCTCACCATTTTGGAGGACATATTTTTACTTGATTATTTAACAGCTTTACTGAGGTATAACTGATATGCAATATACTGCAGGTATTTAAAGGGTACAGTTTTGATAAGTTTTGACATTTGTGTTACCCATGAAACTATCACAAAAATCAAGACAATGAACACATCCATCACTGCCAAAATTTTCCTCATGCCTCTTGATTATTTTCCTTCTTGCTTATAAGACAGCTTTTAACCACTCTTTCCATTCTTTTGATATCTGTAGCATCCAGCACCATGCTGAGCATAAAATAGATGATTCAGACATATTGGGATACAAAAAAGGTGTCCTGGACACCTGGATGCTGTCCGGCCCATGCAGCTGTCATCCACATTTGTCTTGATGCAGAAGTTGCCATTTGATGCCGTGTGTCCCATGCATCAGGACAGGATTAGGGAAACAGGGGCCCCTCACTCAAGGGTGGCCAAGGTGTGGACATGCCAGGGGCCTGTGGATAACCTGACATGACACTGCCCGGGTAAGATGGTAGTTTCTAATTTAATCGGTCCAACCCTGTTTTTGGGAAACTTATATCCGCAGAATCAGCACATGCAGAAGAGACACATATATTATTGTTCCAAAAGTCTGTCATCCAAAATATATTCAGGTCATTCAAAGAAAATATTTACTGAATGTTTACTATGCATGAGGCACTATACTAAGCACTGGACTCTTAGTAGAAAAAAGCAGGCGAGAATCTGGGAGAAATGTCTATGAAAATAGCTGGAGAATAAGAAGATGCAAAAATGGTCAGGGAAAACGAGAAAAGATACAAAAAGTCAGGGGCAAGACATCTTGAGCATTTGGGGGAACTCGGGAAGTGGTGCAGAACTTACACCCTCAGCCTTATCCTGTGTGCCTGGTTTGCTTTGGTTTAGGTGAAGATAGTGTTATCCAGTATGCTCCTTCCCACTTCAACTGCTCCTGCTCCTGCAGTAATTGGAGCATGTGTTCTAGTAATGCATCTGGAAAGCCAACTCTCATCAATTAATTACTAACTGCTGTCTGGAGCTCTCAGGGGTACCCTGAACACAGGGGGTACCATTGTGGAGAGAAGAGGACCCTGCTTCTTCCACATCAAGCAAGGTAACAGAGGTTGTCTGCTGCCTCTGTGGGGCTAGCCTCACAGAAGAACAGTCTTTTGTGTGAGAGAGCGGAGGGAAAATGATTTGGAGAAACCCAAATTCTATCGACCCAGGCCGTAGAAGCCCTGCATTATTCAGTTTCAAGAACTAATGTCTGATGCAGGCTATTACCATCAAACTTCTGTTGCAAATAATTCATGCTTGGAACTTTCAGAAGATATATTAACATTATCGCCAGCAGAATTAGAAGGGGTAAACTCTTAGAATTTGACGGAAATGATCATTGTAGTGTTTGACATACTAAGCGTGTAGGTATTCAATCCTCAGTAAGGAGAGTAAGATGAAATTTGTCTCCAAATTTTTAAATGCTTGCAGGGTTAATTATACAATAGTGATTGCCACATTTTTAAACACAACTCAGATTCAATTCTCTCTGTCAAAGATCAAAAGTGCTGTTTGGTTAGTCGGGTTTTAGTTTGTTTTGTTTTGTTTAATAGTTTGATTGCGGTGTAATTTTTATACAAAATGATTAGTGTTTATACTAGAAACTCATAGCGAGGGTAGATGAGTCTTTGGTTGAGGACCGAGATTCTCTAACCACCCTACAGTGAACAGCACCAACTTCACTGCAGAGGATTAATTAGCCCCAAATATTTGTTGTACCAAGACTGAGATACCTTCTTTCAGAATGAGTCTCTGTTTTCACAACCAGAAAATAGAAATAATTTCCATTTTTTGAGATCGCAGAAAAGATCATTGAAATGTCAGGAAAATTCCTGAAAAGGCGTGGATCACATCAAGGGCTCAACTCAAGGCAGATACGCTCATGTGAACACAATTCCTTATCCCAGCTAGACCATTTCTCGGAGAAACAGGCTCAGAAATGCCTTCTGGCCACTGAGTAACTAACTCTGCAGTAGAATATGTGCAACAGTAAATTGAGCCCTGAAAGGGTATGACGCTGTGTTAGTCTTCAGCCTGTTGCTGAAGCACTGTGGGTGAAGGCAGCCTGTTTGTGTGTCACTCTGAATACGGCCACAATCATTTCCTCTTCTGTTACTTCGTCCCTGTGTCTTCACTATGAGGAGGAAGAGGAACCTCTCCCCACGCCTGATCACAGTCCACAGGAAGCTCCCACAAGGAAAACCTGAACTTTCTATGAAGTAGGAGCTCTGACCTGGTGGCACCTGGTGATGTCCCTTCCCAGGTTGCAAAACCATTCTCCCATCCAGGACAGCAGTACAAACAGCTCAGCACAAGGGGACAGCACAACTAATGTCCAAGTCAAGCCCCTAGAATTCCGACTGGAATCCTGTAAGTGGATGCGGGAGCTCCATTTCCATCCTGCTTATTACCTAACTTCTCTAATCCACACCATGGCGGCCTCCAGTAATACCCTAGTTTCTATTCCCCCAAGGGAGGGCAGAGGAGATTTCAGGCCAGGCCCTTCGGCCCACCACTGAACAGTGGGCAGGTGGACCTCTATCTTGCAGAATTTGGGAGAGGAATGCACTCAAGGGTGGTGGAGTGGTCATGAAGGTGGCTGGAACGAAGTGCATGTGTAACAAACACACTCCTCTTACACAGAAAATATGCTCATTTAAAGTAGCTTTGGGGACATTAAGGTATTGGAGAAACAAAGGGCTCAATTCCCAAACCATCATGTGATGATAGTAGTCCATGTGGAGTCACTTTTGTATCCTCCCACACTCTCTACCATCCGCATGTGAATTCATCTCAAAACCAAATTTGATGCCCTTCTTCTCCCAGTGGCAACCAGCAGCAGTCTCCATTGTTCCCTTCAGTGTATACCTACAAAAATCCTGCTGTGCTAATCTTTGGAGCTTGTAGCTTAATAAATATTACAATGCCTCACATGTGCACAATTGATTATCATTTTAGCTTAGCTCCTTTTGGCCTGTCTTATCACTTGATACTCACAACGCCTCCCTGCATCCCAACATGGGAGAATGAGATGACTGACCACTTTGGTGAATGAAGCAACTAAATCACATGTAGAAAGAAGTCATCTAGACTCAAACCAGCTATCGACCTAGAGCTCTCTCTTCCTTGGTATCTCTAGCACCTCTGCCTTTCCCATGGAGCAGTAAGGAGGTCCTAGTTTGAATTAACTAAATCAAACTTTTATCTGTCCTTCCTCATGGGGGATAGAAGAGTGGTAAGGATGGAAATTATGTTATACAACTTGTAATCTTATCTCATGTTTCTTCTCTCATTTCAAATAAAGTCATACAAGGAAGAGCAGAAGTGGGGCACCAAGGCCTTTGAGCCTATCTGTTCATTTCTTAAGTGACAAATCAGAGATCTGGGGAATTAAAACGTCTTGACTAAGTTCTCGCACTAGAGTGAGGAACTCTATTCTCCTGATGCTAATTCACCAAATCTTTTTTTAAAGTTCTTGTCTAAGAGTTAGAAAAAAATGTCCTCCACCTCAAACTTTACTTCTTCTTTCCAGCTTCATTGGGGAGCATTTCGAAGGTGTTTTGAATCACCATATATAACTGGCAGAAGTTTCACGTCAAAATTACACTCTGATGAAGCTGGCATGGGTTCAACTTCTTAGGTCCTTCCTGGGAATATTGGGCAAACACGTGCTGTGCATGGTCAATTATATCAGTTATCAAAGACATTTCCGTTCAGTCGCCACATGCTTCAAAAGATTTGCTAGCCCCATAGCACCCTGTCCATGGAACTCTAGTGTTGACTTGATGAAGGGGCTGTGGTCTCCGTAAAAGACATCACTCAATGTCCTGTTGCTATTGTAAAGTTTAAGTTTGCTATCACTTTCAACTCAGCAGTAAGCACTCTTCCACCATAGGTATAAGTGGAAAAGGTAAGTTGATCTTGTAAAGCAGTCAACCACAGTGGTACCGAGTACAATGCCATATATACTATGCACCATTTTCATTTTTGATAACAGATGAATATCCCCATTAGTTGGTGAATTTTCAAGTGATCTTTCCTCTAGGGCTGTGTCCATCTTATCCAGCAGTGAGGGTGAAGCCGGCTTGCTTCTTTCTTTTGACTTACAGCCTTCTCCTCAAGGGAACCATCCACTGGCAAACCCAACTTTCTCCCACTTCACTCGCCCAGCAGCATGCTGGAGAAGAAAACCTTTGGCAAGACCTTTCTATCGCATATGCTTTTTGGTAAATGGGTGTCTAGATGGTGCTCTTAAAACACGTCTATCTTGGTGTTCTTCAAAGGTCTTGAAAAATCTCTAGGCAAGAAACCCTGGCAGAGGCATTGCTATGCTGATGGTTCATTTTAAAAATAAAGTATGTATCATAAAAATCAAAAGCCAAGTGCAATTGTTCTGCGGCTCCTAAAAAAGTTTTCAGCATTTAATAAACATTTATAAGATTTGCCCGCATTAGTAGCTATCACTTTTTAAAGAGAAAAAGTCTACTAATTTTGTGTTTTATAGTGAGCGTTCCTTGAAGGCAATAAAAATGTCATATTCCTTTTAAATACTTCTTGATCCCCTACTGTCTTTCAGACAGAGTATTGGGGAAATAAAAATTAATAAAACAACATCCTCATGTTCGAGGAAGGCGCTCACAGTCCAGTAGAGACGAAGGCTCACAACAACCATGATGCGATGGCCCAGGAGCCTCTGGGTGACTAGATGAGCTGGGAAAAGGGTAACTAAGATGGAGACTCACACACAGGCCCTGTGAAGATACAAAGGTGCTCATCAAATGAGGAAAAGTGGAAGGGGTATGGGGACGGGTGTGTTCCGAGTTGCAACAGAATAGAAGAGTGTGACTAATTCAAGAAGCCATGGGAAGACCCATGTGACAGAAATGGAGGGCTGCACAGGGCATGCAGGAAGGAAGGGGCTCGACCAGGTGAGCTGTGGGGATTGTGGGAAGGTTTGTGCAGAGAGGGAGTCAGCTGCTTGGTGAGAATACCGTCACTGCAGAGCACGGGGAGTCAGAGGCCAGTGGGGAGGCTGCTGCTGGGAAGGAGAGGAGAATGGGGACGGTCTGGGCCCCACCAGCAAGCCATGGGGCAGAGAGGAGGAAGAGGACTGGGAAGAGCCTGCCCCTGGAAGTCCTTCATTTAGTCCAGTTAATTATTCCAAGCATCCTACCAAGCTCTAGAGATGCAAGACAATAGAACAGTCTTGTCATTATTTTCCTGTCCTTATCTTCATGTCATCTCTTGTGGAACCCACCCTGACTTCTGCATACACCAGAGCTACTGCTGAGTGTCCCACAGCATGTGACCATTCACACGCCAGCTCCATGTCTGGGGGCCCATTAGTACGCTTTAGTGTCTCCTTGAGCGACCTTCCTTCTGACACATGATGCTCATCATGACAGGGACTCCTGGATTTGGCTCGTTCACAGTCATGCACACCACATCCGTTGGAGGTACTCAAGAAATACTGTTTGCAATAACGCACGAACAGAATTGCGCACGAACAGCGAAGGGTGGACAGGATAAACCCAAGCGGCACATGGTCTCCTCGGGGCAAGGATAGCTTGAACAGACACGGGGAGAACAGGCCTCGCTTCTCTCAGCCAGTGGGCAACAATAGGCTTTGCGAGAATGACCGGGCTGAATCTGGTGGTGCCATGTCTGGCAATGGAGACTTCCGCTCGTGGGCATGTCCTCATTCCTGTGGGGACAGTCAGGCCTCCCTGACTGTCTCCACAGTGGCCCCAACCAAGGTCGTCATGAAAGCATCCCAAAAGAGAGCTTCAGGTAAGAAGCCAGTGCTATCACGCACCTTCAGCTATCACCAAGGGGCAGGTCACAGCTTCCTGGACAATGTCCCACCAGACATGGGGGTCGAGAAGGCTGACAAGGGGGAGGAGGGCATGAAGAAAATACAAACACACTTGCTGGCAGCCAGAATCTCCCCGATCCACCCAAAGAGGAGCCTCCGCAAATGTCTCCAGGGACCGTGTGAGTACCAAGCATGTCCTTTCTCCTCTGTCTCTGGAGGAAGTGAGGCCCTAAAAAGAGGTGTCTTGATGTGTAGAGAAGGCAAGAATATGGAACTTAAAACCCATGTTCACAAATTGTCTGAACCTGGAGGAAATTTTAAACTTTTCTGTTGTTTACTTTCTTAAATAAACATCTATTTATGTTCCCCAAATCTAATAAGAATAAGGGAGGAGATGATTTGGGGTAGGTAAGGGAGTTGGGAACACGACACACACGTATTGTTTACAATGCTCTATATTTCAGCCTTCATCTTGGATCAGTCCACCCCTTCTGTAAATCTTCCCTGAGGCCCCCACAGGTGGAATAGGTGACTATCCCAGAAGATCTAACCCTGGCATACAGTACATCGTTATAGCCTGCCTACTTCTGTAAGCACTCCCCAGGAGCATACAATCCCCATAAAGATTACGCTGCATTCATTCAATGGACACACTGCAGGCTAACCACAAGCCATTCAGCAGGCGGGGCTGTGGGAATTAACAGTGGTCAACGAGGATGTGAGATCTGCCCTCAGACAGCTTACACTTCAGATTTACCGTGTCTGAAGCCCAGCATTGCCTGAGTCTACTACATATCTGTTGAATGAATGAAGAGCAATAAAAGCAGGCTGGGAGCAATATTGTTATTTATTGCTCCACAAATACATTTTCTAAAATTGGACCACAGCCGCATTGAGAATAGGCCATACTGATTTTCAAAGTCCAGATAAATAATTCAATCTGTCTCTGCTCAGACGATTTATCAATGGGAAAAGAAGCTTTAAAAACATTTGCTTTGGGGAGATGGGGTAGCCCGTTAAATAGAGGTGCTGGCAGATGAAAGAGTCTTCTTGGTTTAGCACCAGGGTACAGTTCCACACTTCTGCTGACCTCTGCAGGGCTGAGTGGAAGAACACTTGTGTTTATATAGTGTCAGGGGAAAGCGCTGGCCTGCCGTGGTGCAAATGAGGTGGGTGCTGCCTGCTACTCTTCTCACGAGTGAACAGATCCCGAGTTTGGGGTAGCCATGTTCTCTCGGTCCCATGCTACACACAGTCTACCCCAGATCTGCAGGGATCTCTGTTTTAGCCAGGCATATGGAAGTGGCAGCCCTCTCAGGGTTCTCGGAAGGAATTTCTTTTCCCAGTAAATGGAAATGGCAAAGCTATGGCAGGCACCCTGTCACCCATGCCTCTTTTCCCATCTAGAATGAGAATGAGATTCTGCAGGCCTTTTGGGGCCATGAAGCACAGGCCAGATACATGGGCCTTTACGGCATTTCTTAAGAGATTCATGTTTCCCAACCTCAGCACCATGACGTTGGAGGTAGGATGATCCTTTGTTGTGGAAAACTGCTCTCCTCACTATGGAAATATTTCCTGGTATCCCTGGCTCTGGCCTATTAGGTGCCAGTAGAATTTAGCAACAATCAAAAATGTGTCTCCCAATTGTGACAACCAAAACATAATGTATCTGGGTACTGTCAAATGACATATAAGGGTGGAGTGAGAAGGATCATCCCCGACTGAGAACCAGTGTATTAGACGAAAGTCATAAACCTTCCACCTCTGGATTCCATGCAACAGAACAACATTAAATCCTCATTTGTTTAAAGCTCTGGACTCAAATTTTCTGTTCTTGCAATGAAAGCATTCCTCATGGTATGTATAACATACACGTGGCCATCACGTGTGATATGGAGCTATCGCCCTGACAAAGGTTGGATGATGGTGATTTCCACACAACTGCCTCAGGCACTTCCCTTGTTTCAGGGCCTCCCCCAAAGATGACTCCATATTCACATTGTACTCCCATAGCTTTGTGATTTTTGTCTTCTACTCTAATCCGTGAAAAATCTTTGGATGGCTGCTCATATTCAATACAGCCAGATGAAAGGTAGTTCTACGCACAATGGGCAAGAATATTAAATCTGCAGTTAAGTTTCTCAGGCTCAAATTCTGACTCTCAGAAGCTGAGGCAAGCGATCTGGGCAAAGTGACTAACCAATCCTGAGTCTGTAAAATCAGGCAATAACAGCATTCACCTCCAAGTCCATTAAAATGAGCAAATACTCTTCCACTTGATCCATGTATGCCCACACTTTTAACATGAGATGATACAAAGATGGGGAATTGTACAGTTGGTCCTTCATTGATATAAATCAAGAAAGACAAGTGGGAGGGGACATTGGGAAGCAAAGAACCTTAAGATAGTATGGGACACTTTGCTTTCATGGGAAATTTCTCCATTTTTCCAGGAAGAAAGGTATTGAAGGCAGTGAAATTGGCGCTCCAAAATTTGTGCTGCAAACAGTGCACTACAGATTTATGCTTCGGGTTTTTGTTATTTACAAACTATATTGGCTCTGTCACACAGGTACGATACAGAAAAATTGCTAAATGCCTCTGATGGTTGTCAACTGCATCCTTCAGCCCACAACGAGAGGGTCCCTCCGTGGCATGTGGCCATTTGTTACGTGTACAGAGGCATTCCTGGAGACCAGACACCCAGAGACAGTCCCCTCATTTATTTCTGCCTTGTGCTGTGCAGAAGATCTTCCTTCTATGTAACTCCATTTCTCACGGTGCCCTAGAAGACCATGTTCTCATGAACTGCCCTCTCAGAAAACAAATCACAGCCCAAGAGAGTGAAACGCCTCAAAATCACATTTAGAATGTTAGATATATTTGGATCTTCAGGAAACAATTTGTTGTGCTTGTGAGCTTCATATTCTACTCTCAACCTGGTGTCTTCATCTTCATTACCAGAGATCCAGTACACACTCTTTCAAAATACGATATAGCACACGATGGACGATTCCTGCAGGGATAATACAAACCATTGCTCATGTCTCAAAGAAGCACAGTGTCTTAAGGGAAGTGGAGTGGTTTTTCTCATCTTTCTTTTTCCGTGGCTGCAGGAATCTGAGTGGAATCTCTAATAGCTGAAGTTTGTAATAATTATAACTTGGGCCCTGTCGTCATTTTGCCATGGTGTGAGTGTTAAAAATTGGATTTCTTAATTTGAATTATTGATCGGGATGTTCACTTCAGCAGCCATTCTCCTCTTCAAATAGGCAGTAAATCTCAGCTGACAAGGATTCACATTTTGAAAAATATCAACAAACTTGGGAGCTTCACACAGAGCCATGGGCTTTCTCTCTCAATCTGAGAGCTGTTTTCCTAATAGAGTCCTCACAGAGTGTAGATAAAAATGGGCATTTCAAGACATCAGAAGAGGATTCTTCACAGCAAATATCTTTGCTGGGGAGGCCTCCCAGGACAGTGCTTCACAAACTAACATACACATGACTTGCTGTGAACTTATGAAAACGCAGATTCACATACAGTAGGTCGGGCTGGGGTTAGATCTCATTTCTGGTGACTCTCGGATGCTGTTGACACTGTTGGTCCTAGTGTAGCTTTTCCATAAGGGTCCACTGTGGACCACGACCCATGGCAGGCCTAACTTTGCCAAGGGCATGTTACCCCAAATCCTGCACACTCTCTGCCCCCCGAGTGGCAGATCAGGACAGCCGCATCCTATGCAAGAATGTTCTTCTTACACAGCAGGATCACATGCGATGTTCTCTCAGCAGACTTAGTGGTAGCAATTGTACACACTTGGCCAAGTGTCCTAAGAGATTAGCCAAAAAATGACCTCTATGAAACGAAACCTCAAAGCTGACCTAGTGTCCTAGTCACTTTCCACAATACGGGACACCCACAAATTAAAGGAAGAGAGGTTTGTTTTGGCTTATGTTTGTAATCCATAGTTGGTCAGCTCTGAGGAGGAAGGCACGGTGGAAGGGCCTGGCAGAGGACAGTTGTTCCTGTCATGGAGGCCAAGAAGCAGTGAGTGAAGGGAAGAGCCAGGACAGGAGCTGCCTCCTATCGGCTACACCCCCAGTGACCCGCCTCTTCCAACCAGGCCTCACCTCCTAACATCATGTTTAGCTACATCATGCCCACGATTCAGTCACTCTTTGATAGCCTTGCCTGTGAGCACACAAGGCTTCAAATGACATTGAGATATAAGCCAGGATACTTATAAGGAAGGAAAGAATAAATGATACAATGTTAGCCGACGAGAAATGCTTTGGTCAATTTCAGGAAAGCTGAGGAAAAGGAACCAAAAGCCTCACAAAAACCAATAGTTTTGAGTGTCACTTTAGAAGACACTAAAGGCAGCAATGAAGACAAATATGAAGAACATGAAGGTAGATTTAAGGTGAGTATGAAGTTACGTAATAATACAAGGAAAGAGTTAAAAAGCACTCAAGATAAAATGACAATGGAATGAAGTAAAAAAAGACATTGTGACATAACTGATATATGTAAAGTCTAAGTATAACTGACATAGATGAGAATATTTAAGAGAAAGACAAGGTATTCAATTATGTAGTTCAAGAATGTTTTCCTAAAATAAAACAACACATTTATTTTACAATTTGAAAGAGTTAAGGGGGTTAGAGGCAAACAGTTCTTAAAGAAACACGTAACTAAGCATAACATAATTCTTAGGTATAAAACAAGAATCTAACAATATGACTACAAGAGAAAAATCTTCAGAGTTGTAATTTTAGAAAGAACATAATGCGCCCCAGGAAAACTGATAGGATTTCATCAATATTGAGACATACACTTCCATGGTTCTCAAGTTGCCAAGAAAAAGTGAGAATCTCATGACAACCCAGTTATCAATACAGACCAAAAAAAAAAAAAATCAAACTGGTTTCAGACTTCACGTCGGTGATAATTCAGCACTGAAAGACAGTGGGGCAATGTATCAAACACCCTCAGGGAAAGAAAAGGTGTCACCTAAAATTTATAACTGGTCGCATTATCATTCAAATATAAAGACAGATACCTTCTATCATTCAAGAACTCAAGAAATCAGATTTGAAAGTATCTCTTTATTCAGACATTTAGACAGGGACAGTTTGAGTCATATAATTTTTAACACATCCATGACTGTTCCTACTACAGTGAGATGGAGATTTTGACAAGGCAGGTTGTCTTAGTCCAGATGAAAAAGAGACCAAAGCACCTAGAGATGGCGGCCATTGTGGTCAGAGGCGCAGTATCTTGTCCTAGCCACGTGGGAGGTGTTGCTGCTTCAACTTCTGGCGTAGTTCAGTGGGTTCATTAGTCGCCAATCGTCAAGTCTTGTTTCCTGCTGCTGCGATTGACAGTGGGCCATGGTTGGCTATGGAACCCAAGACTACGCTCCATGTCCAGCTTCTATGTCTTTCTTTTACTTGTCCTGATCAAAACCACAACATTCTACTCCATACTTGCATGCTGGGCATCCTGTGTACTCATCACATTCATGGATTAGTCAGCAAATACTGCGCTAAGCACAGAGGACATGACAGTGGAAAGAGAAATACCATCTCTGTCATCATAAAGGTTTAGTGAGAAGGGAGGGATGAAGGAGAGAGAGAGAGAGACAGAGAGACTGGAGAAAGATATGGGAGAAGAGGGAAGCTAATGAAGCTATTGTGTATTTATTTAACTAACACAGTGATAATAAGTGAAGTGTTAGCAAAAGAAAAAAAGAGTATTGTGGATTACCGGGAGAGAACTATCTGAGTAGAAGGGTCAAGGGAACATCCTGGGAGGAAGTAGAGTGGATGTAAGGCTGGACAGGAGCTGGTCCTCTGAAGGGGAGTATGGTTTAGGAACAGGACGGCATGAGTACAGCTCCTGATCTGGGCGGCAGGGCAGCCAGTCTACACAACCCAATGATCAGTGGTTTGAGCATCATGACGGAGAGTGAAGAGGAGGACTTAGAGGATGCTGGAGAAAGAAGTGATGTGACACTGCACATGGCCTTGAGTGTCTTGTTGAGGAGCTGGTACTGACATCTTGGGGAATTTTATTTTCCACGATAGGAGAGGACAGGTCTAGGATTCCTCAAATGAGCTATTGGAGGAGCTGGGATTTAGCTCAGTGGTTAGAGTGCTTGTCTCACAAGCACAAGGTGCTGGCTTTTGACCCCCAGCACCAAAAAAGCCAAACCAAAACAAAACAAAAACAAAAAAACAACAAAAAATAAGGTATTGCAAGAGCACCTGACTGGCCTCCCTACCTCTGTCCTCTTCAAGAGCCCACTCCTGCAAACAATTCCTAACCAATTACACTGCTGTGCAGAAAAGCTCCAGGCTCCATGTAGCCGAGAGGATTGAATGGAGAACACCTTCTAGTCACAGCTCCTCCATGAGCCAGTCAGCATCTCCTTATTGTGTTTTACTTTGCTCCCCACACACACTGTCCGCTCCTACCAGACATATGTATTTACTGAGCACAGTGTTGGTTTTTTCATAATTGCTTTTGCTGAGTTGCCAGAAAGCTTTCCCTTTTTCTTTTTTCTTTCTTTTTTTTTATTTTCAAAAACGATGGTGTGCATCAAGGCAATAGCAGACAGGAGAAAGAGTGTGGGCTTGGGTGGTACGCAGACATTGAGTCAACTGTCTTGCTACTTGCTGGGTGTGCGAACTTTGGTGACACACTGAACCCCCTCGTGCTTCCATTTCTCCTGTGTTGAAAGTGGGGAAGTCTTGTTTGATCAAACACCAAGGAGAATGGTAATAGAACTGACCTTTTCTAGGTGGTTGTGAGGGTTTAAATAATGAATAAATGCCTGGCAAGCACTTAGCACAGCGCCTGGTCCACAGTAAACAGGACTCGCTGTCTTAGCATTGTTGACATTTTCCTCTGACATGTCGGGTGGGGAACCAAGTCAGGGCTGGGCCACACACTCCTTTCAGAAAAAGAGCTGCCTGGCTTGCCATCTCTCCTCCTCTGCCTGACACTCTGATGACAGCTGAGGCTGACACCCACAAATGTCCTGTAGGCCACTGAAGTCTGTCCCTCCCCAGCTATTTCTGCAGAGCTTCTTCCTCAAAGAAGGGAAACACTTATGCATGTTGCTCTGCTCCACGTATGTCTTTCTTGGTGACCCTCTCGTTCCCTAGGCATGAGTCATCGATGACTTCAAGCAACCCAGAATATTCTTCATGTGTAACACACAGCTGTGAAAGATGCATGTGTCTGGGATGCATACAAGGGAGGCACAGATGGAAAACACAGGCTTGCACATTGCAGGGACTGTGGGCAGAGCCCCTGATGGTTTGCCAGAAACTTCCATGAGATGGATCCTTCTTGGACTCCAGAGTAGTAGGTCTTGTTTTGTTTGAGAAGGGAGGGGTAAGGGTCTATTGTGGACCCCTTTGAATATCTGATATGAAATGGGCGATATACTATCTCTAAAACCAACCAGATCTGATTAATCGGAATGGACACATGCTGTTAACAACTGATACACTGCTAACCATGCCAACAGAATACCAATTCTGCATTTTACAAACAGTATTATAGCATTTATGGACTCCTACTCCTAACATGTTAATTTCAGTGACAAGCATCATTTCCTAAGTACACATTCCCTGTCGGTCCCCTACGATGCCCTAGTGTTACAGCAGTGAAGTCTACCAACTTGTCCTCTCAAGTTTACACTGTGGTTGAGGAGGCAGACATTAAACCAATAATCACACCAATTCCTACATAATTAGAATTATGGTAAGTGTTATGTTGAACATGAGAAGGGGCTGGAAGCACAAATAACAGAGAGGCCTGTCCTAGTTCAGAGACTAGTGGCGAAGGTGGAGCAGGCTAAGAATAATTCACTTAAAGAGGCTACAACCCAAGACGATGAGTAACAGTCAGGCAGGTGAAAGTGCAAGAAGTATATAGCTGAGTGACCGTGGTCAGGGAGACCTTGCAGATGGGGAATAACCAAGAGGATGCTGGTGAGTCTTTAGCACTGAAGAGAAGGAAGCCAGTATGAGAGATGAGGCTGGAGAATAAGGCAGAGTAGACGTATAATGCAAGTAGGCCACACTGAGAATAGGACTTGCCAATGATAGAGTCCAGTGACTAACAAGAAAAGGTCTGACCTTACAGTCAATTTCTTACCACTCTTGACTCCTTGGGTGACAGGCCCCAAACCTAACCTGCCAAAAAAGTACCTGAGTTCAGAGACTCACTTTCATAGTCCCAGATTATTCACCCATCCATGCATCCATCTGTTGACCTATTCACTTGTTCATTCATCTCTCCAACTGCCCACCCATCCCCACTTCTACTCATCCATCTATGTATCCACATCCATTCATCCATCTACCCATGAACCCATCTGTCCATTCATTCAACCATCCATAAATCTGTCCATCCATCCAACCATGCATTCACCAAGTTCCTAAGGGACAGCATTGTGCTGAATGCTGAGGTAATATCATAAATAGCACACCACCATTTCCTCCAAGATATTTACAGATAAACAAAAGAGACGATCAAATAGGAAAGGATAATACAAGTAACTCTGGGCTAGGCTGGGTGAGCATTGAGTCCTATGAGACCTTAAAAAACAGAACACAGCTAGGAGAAGACTTTCTAGAACCAAGTCTGAGCTGAGGCATGACCAGTGACATAGGCTCAAACTATGGTGGGAAGTAAAACAGGTGAAGGAGATGGAGATGTTTGGGAGGAGGTGCCTGGTTTCAGGATGGTGGGGTAAGAGGTCAGAATGAGTTAGGGAAGCTTTACACAAAGGCCAGTACATAACTGTTAATGGTTTTGTTTGGATATTTTTGCTTGTTTATTTTTCTTTTTGTTTGTGTTTGTTTATTGTATTGGTTGGGTGGCTGGCTGGTTGGTTATCAGCAGAGGTGTATGAGCAGGAAAGAATATACTTTGATAAATTCTGTACTTGCAGAAGTAATTTGATAAGTGTACAAAAACATGATTTTAACAGCCATATGGATGATGGAATAAAAGAAATAATGCTGACTGAGCACTTCCTGTGTGCAAGCCACACAGCCTACGTGAGCCCCCTTGAGAAACAATAGTGTCATCTGGACCCAAGTAGAATCTGGGGGCCTGCAGGGCTGAGGATCTGTGAGAAGGCCACACAGCTCGTGAGGTGCAGAGACCGGGGATGGGCCCAGGTCTGTCTGCCCGTGCCGCCTTTCCATTACACCACGCCTCTGCTCCATTTCTCTTCAGACCTGTCATTTCCAACAGTGTGGACTAGTGATTTCAGGACCGACTAGAAGACACCCTAAATTATCTAATTATCCCAGCGGAGAATGCAAAGTTGCCAAGATTTCCTTCAAAGCAAGTTAGTCTTAAGCAGTCTGAATTGAGGAAAACTGTCTTCCACATAAAGTATCTAAAATGGAGTGTTTATTGCGCATCAAACGCCATGCTAAATACTTTATCTCCCTTATTCATCAGGTGTTATTAAGCTCCTCATTTTATGGAGGGAATGATGGAGCCTTAAATCCACTAGCTTATCCACGGGCACTCACTGCCGGGGCTACTTACCACGGGCACTCAGCAAACCCTGGAGGTGGGATTTGAACCCAGGTCATTCAACCCCAAACAGTCCACTATGAGCCATGTGAGCACATTACACATACAAATCTCTACAGCGGCACCCCACACAAGCCCCTACTTCCACTGAGAAGGAACTCTTAAGAGGGAAACAGAGGCTGTCTGTGTAAAAAGAGTGATCCACAGAGAACCACAGTGAGGACTGCGAGCAGTGAAGTGCACACATGGAAGCCCTTCAGACCCGCCCAAGCCACACCAATGGGTGACCTTCGCTAACCGCAGCTCCCTCGCTGTCTTCACTGAGATGGAGCTTTCCTTTCTGTTAAAGCGATTTCCTTTTAATCTTTTCCGCAGAAGAAAACTCAGAACAGGCTTTACGGGTCTCGCCTCAATTTGTCCTGAATTTTCTGCGAACCTGAAGTGCTCAGCATTATGCCAAGTGACAGATACGCCTGTCCTCTTTCCTTCCCCCTTTCTTTCTTTTTCTCTTTTTTCCCCTTGTGTGCAGTTTATGTAGAACATCTGGTTTTAAAAGTGTCGCAATTTTAAACATATTATAATGCTCATGGGATCCGAATATCAACAGCTGACTATTGTGGTGAACCGCACGTCTGGGAGACAGCCTGGAACTGAGTCCTTAAATAAACATGAGGCCTCCGCAGCCCAGGATGCCCAGGCCACCATTTGCAAATCGAATGTTTAGAGCAGATGAGGTGCAAACCACGGTTTTCTCCGACTGACTGTCAAAGTGGGAAGGGGATCTTTCTTTCCTCAGCCCTGAATGTCTCTGGAGATGCTGGAGACTTTGAGCCAAGTCTGGCACCTGAAAGCCCTTGCTAAAGTATTTCTCTTCTTCTCCAATTTCTGCCAGCCTCTGCTGCTTTCAACTTTATGCCTCTACCCTTTTTTTTTAAATTTCCTCTCTATGAAGGCCTCCAGAAAAGCAAATGATATGTGAATTTAGAACTATTTCTTTCTCTCTTCTCTCTGGCTTCAGAAGATTCTACAAGATGATTCTCTATCTACACATAATGTGTATGTGTGTGTGTGTGTGTGTGTGTGTGTGTACATTTCCTGTATTTATTGAGTACTTATTTGGGCTTGCACTGTTTTCAACTCTTTCTTTGCACTAAATGAAACTATCCTTTAAATAATTCACGGTGTTGTATGATTATTATTTCCAGCTTACATAAGGACATGGGGGGCCCAGAGAGGCTAAACAAAGCTGGACAAAACAACACAGCATGTACACAATAGTAGAGTAATACCCTGATAATTTAAATTGACAATCACCTTCTTATAAAATAATCAGGGTTCTATTTGGGGCATTATGACAGAGAGGGTACTGTGTTTTGGTAAACCAAATTAGGATATACAGTTCAACAAGCAAAACTGTCATTATGGCCTCAAAGATGTGGAGCTTTTGGAGATTTCTTAATACACTTATTCACTTTTGTCATTGAATTATTTGGTACAAAAAGCTCCAGGTTAGTGTCATTTGGGAGTAGGTCTGGCTTGTGAACAGCTTTAAAAGAAGCGTGTATATAAGTTATTGAGACAGGGGATTTAGCTCAGTGGTTAGAGTGCTTGCCTTGCAAGCACAAGGCCATGAGTTTGATCCACAGCACCAAATAAATAAATAAATAAATAAATAAAGTTAATGAGACATGAATAGGGATACTTAATCACTCCTCTTTAATAAACTGTCAATAAACTGGAACAGAAGAAAGGGTAAAATAAGAATTTTTTTCTGCCTCTAAAATGAAAATCATAGTATAGCTAAAAAATACAAAATAAAAGAAAATAAACACCATCAACAACTTGCATGTGGGGTACGTAGGGGCTATGTATGATCCAAGCAGCATTGTGCTTACACACGATGGAGCCTTGTTTGGAGTGTGGATTTTTTTATTTTATTTCTTCATCTTGTATGCTCCTAAGGAACCAAGGTATGAATTGCTCTTCAATGTGCCCCTTTGGTTATGACTATCATTAATTCCCAAAGGTCATGGGCAGAGCCCTTCACTGCAGCTGAACTGGTATCTATAATGGACTGGCTGCTACCCGTTAGCATTTGATTTTCTTGACCTAAAGTTTTGTGTTGTGGCCTCGGTAAATATATAGAGCACTACTTTCCCCTGTGGGGTGCAAGGCACCTGTGAATAAATGGCTTGGAACATTCGAACTGGATTCACAGGGCTCTGATTAGGGGAACACAGCATCTATCTCAAGTTAATATTTTCACCTCGATGTTAATTCTGCAGCTGAAAGGCGCTCACCTACCTCCCCAGTGTAAACTCAAAATCTACACTGAAATGGAGACATTGGAGGCAGTACAATGCAGAAAAACTAGGAAACATAAACCTTGCTGCGATTTAACTGGAAATAAGCTCTGATAATTTACAACAGAAAGTGAAACAAAAGAAAAAAACGAAAGCCAAGCACAAGGGAAAGAAATGGTACATGAAGTAGTCCATGAAAATGTAAAAAACCAAGCCAACCAAAAACAGAAGGACATTGACCAAGGAAAATTTCAACTGACAGAACATTTTTGATGCTAAGAGTGCTGAACTGTAACAAGGCCGTGCGCAAGTTACAAACAAGAGTGGCTTATCTTGGTATTAAAACAACAAGAGAATGAGAACAAGGGCAGATATTAGGGTGTTTTTAATACTCATATTTCCAAACCTCATAAAATATTAGTAGCTGCATCAGCTATAAAAATTAATGGCTCCGAAGTCTTTTGTGTTACCCTCTTCAATTTCATTTTATCACCACTTTTCTCTGCCCTCCCTTTCTCTCTGTTTTTGTCTTTCTATCTTCCTAAGTTGTTTGGGGTCCCAGTATTTATGAGCTTTATAAGTTTGATAAGACTTGTAAAGCAGGATTCCTAACAAAAAGGGCTGAACAAAAGCATGCCTGATTCCTTTACATTGACGTTTCTATGGTACAATTAGATGATGATAACAGATTGTGATAACATTGTCAAAAAGGAAAGAAAAAATTTCTGGCCTTCATTACCAAGTCTGTTGCAAACTCATTTTTTCTTTCCTTCAGTCTTTTTTTTAATAGCAAGGACTAAAACTTTCAATTTCCTCAGGCCTAACCTGGCCTTTTAAAATGTTTTCAGGCCCACTGTGAACACCACACTCAATTCTGAATTTGCATTTACATTATATAATTTTTACCATCAATTAATCGACCACATTTAAATTCCTAAAAGTATCCAGTGAGTAATAACTACCCCCCGGGTGCTATAAAATTTAATTTCCAAACAAAAAGGCCACTTTGACTTTCAAAAAGCTGAACTGAGTTACCCATTTAAATCAAGCCCCCCTAAGACTTGATTTTTTTGTTTGTTTGTTTGTTTGTTTCTTTTTTGATTCAATGACCATCTGAAAGATCATTTCAGAGTCCTTTGGGTTAAAGTACAAGAGTGAATGTCAAGGTTGTGCAACCAGGAAGCCAGGATGGAGCAGACCATGGAGAACTGGTTCTAGAAGATTGTATGGGGACTAACGGATTTATCATGCATGTTACTGCAACCGGCCATTTGCTTAGAGTCATAAACAACTGCACAGGCGACTCAGAGAAACCTGCATTTAGATATTGGAAAGATGAATACATACAGGGAAGCCACTGCTTAGTAAATCACAGGTGTTCAACTAATAATGAGGGCAGCATGATGAACCAGACAGGACACAGCATCGGGGATGAGAAGACCCTGTTTAGAGACTCTGGTCTCTTACTAGCTGTGTGGCCTTCTATGCAAGTCATTTGGTGTCTCCTCAGAAGAGAACGCCTGCCTTCAGAAGTTGTTGCAATAAGGCAATTCGGTTGTGCATATGAATGTGTTTGCGAAGTGGGCACAAGAAGAGAGGTTGTTGCCGCCGGATAGATTCAGGTCTGTTAAGGAAATATTTTGTGACCTTTATTGTTGGATTTGTTTCCAACGCGAAAGCACAAACTAGGCAAATAGGACCACTTCTATTCATCACGATTTATTTATCCTCATCGGCATCCAATTGGTTTTTCAGCCCTGTTGAAGATAAATAGCAAATAATAGTTCAGTTACTGACTCCCAGGCAGTACAACCTGGTATCTGCAGTGAATTAAGTAAGTCATTAGAAAATAAATTAATCTGGGACCTATAATAGAGTTGGTCTGGTTTTCCACATACCCTGCACTACCATCATATCTTTACATGTCTGTCTTCCTGTCAAAAGCATGAACTGCTCAAGGGCGAAGACCAGGGCTTATCAATCCTTAGGTAGTCTCCTCCTCTTCCTCTATACCAGCACTTGCAGTGGACCTGGGTATAGTTGGTGCTCAACAAATGCTTAGTGAATGTACAGACAAACAGTGGGAGAAACATAAAACCAATGAGGTGGAATTTAATTCCCTAGCCTGCAAATCAAAATCAGGTTGCAAATGGAGGTCATTTTCACAGAAATATATCTCAGCGTCACGTGCAGTTAATCAGAACACAGCAATTTTTTTTTTCATAAGCACAGGACAGATTATATATTTTTTTCACATGGACCCTAAATAGCATCCTCTTCAACTAATTTCAAAACCAAATGGGATGCCTGAAACACCAAATAGAATGCTGATGTGGGTTGGCGTGTGGATAATTCACAAAGGCTGAATCTTCGCAGCCATGACAAAATCAGGCATGGCCAAAAGATTTAGAATTGATGGGGTGTCCTCGTGGCTAAAAAAATTGCCCCTGATTTTCCAGCAAATTGCTCTAGCCAGATGTAAAGTGCCTTGAAGTGGAGACCCTCAAACACAATTCTTCTCCACCTGGACCCAACTCCAGACTATCACTTGGGAAGCAGAATGCACAACAGAATGTGCATTAAAAGTTGATCTCTTTACTGTTTTCACAGCCCTGCCAAGTTAATCTGAGCAGTCTAATGTACAAATGTGTATAACTTTGGCTTCCCTATAATTCTTTGGTTGTGGGGCAAATGCATTCTCTTCATGAAGCTGGTAGCTGATTGAGTTGACACACCCTGAGATTGCCTCATTTGAGAGGCTGTGAAAAAACCCAAGAGGGTATCAAGTCAGAACAGCACCCTGCACTCAGGTTACCTGGGGGAGATCTGAGCTCTATCACCTATAACTAGCTGTGTAACCTTGAGAAGTGACTTAGCATCTCTGCATATCAGTATTGCATCTACGAAGTGCAATCACATTAATAGCGCCTATCTCACAGTGCCTATGAGGACTGCATGAAGAAGCACTTGTAATATTCTCTAGCACACAGTAAACACTAAGAATTTGCTTCTATATGCCAAGTCTACATTGCCTACTACATGCAAAGACTATAGATTGCTTTTAAACCTAAAAGTGAGACCTAAATGCTGTTAGAGATCTGCTACAAAGCTCTTCCTCAAAATCATGCAGGCTGCCACTACCCGGGGGGATGTGTACTGGTGTCTTGAAGGGCATGCAAAGCCACAGGGAAAGAAACCAACCAACCAGCAAACTAAAAACCCTATGTGTGTCTTCTTGGAGTTAAAATTTCCCTTGCTGACTTGAAGGCCAGCAAACAAAAAGCAGCAGACTGATTTGTATATTACAACAAGAATGGTGATAGAGTGGAATAAAGTGAAAAGGTCATACATTTTCAGGTACAGGAGCCTTTAAAGACTTTTCGCATTCATTTTTCTGCTTCAAACTCGTCTGGCCCTTGCTCCACTGCTCGACCCAAAGATGTGGGAACCAGATTCCCAGGTCAGCACCGTGAGGGGTTCTCGGGCCCACTGCAAGGACCTAGGAAAGACTCCCAGGGCTGCTGTTTCTCACTCTATGGATCATTTTTTAAAATTATATGTATTTCAGATTAACAGTTTAATAAAATACAGACAAAATAAATTATTAGAAAATGACATAGGCATACAAAGTATAGTCCTCATTTATGAACTATAAGATTAAGTGGATATAAAATTACTGTGTCAGTTTACTATGATATTTCCGCAGTATTGCTTCCCCAGCTCTGTACTTATCCAGCTGTGAACTGCTAAAGAGCTGCTTGGTGCCTGGCTCACACATGAATGGCTGTCCCAGGAGACTTGAAGGTGGGACTCAGAACCGTGCTAAGTGAGACATGGGCTCTGCAGGGACGTAAAGTTCCGAGATCACACGGGTTAATTTCACCCTTTTGCAAAACATCAGACCATATTAAAGCCCAGCAACAAGCTTCTCTGACTCTGAGGTGGTGGCTCAGACAGGATGGAACCTGGAACGGCCCTGCAGCAGCAAGTAATGGGGTCCTTTGCATCACCGAGGTCCTGGTCTCGGCTTTACAAATGAGTGGATCTGAGAGATGCATCTACCTATTATAACCCCGAGGAGGGAAGGAGTCATCAGAAAATGAGCAGAAAGTGAGGGTGTTAGTGGGATTTGGGGAAGTCTCTCTAGTACAGTGGGTCTCCACAGTGTTGGACATCCTGAATCTGAGCATCAGTTGGAAGATGAAACCTTTCCCATTATAAAAGTCCAAAGGCCCAGACACAATACCTACATATTAAAAAGGGTACTGTAGTCCAGATCATCTCCCAAAGGCCCATATGCTAAAGGCCTAATTAGGCCCTGGCCCATGGTGCTTTTAGAAGTGGTGAAACCTTTAGGAAGTATGGCCCAGAGGGAGGAAGTTAGGTCATTAGGGGTGTGGCCTTGAAGGGACACTGACACCCAAGCCCCCCCCACCTTGCTCTCTCTGTCTCCTGGACATCATGAGGTGAACAGTTCTCCTCCATTATGTGTGCCACTGCCATGACTGGCCATGATGTACTACGCCAGTACAAACCTAAAGCAACAGAGTCAAGAGACCATGGACTAAAGCCTCTGAAACATGGGCCAAAGTAAACCTTTCTTCCTCTTAAATTGATTGCCCCAGGTATTTTGTCATAGTAATGAAAGCTGACTAACAGTTCAACAATCACCTCAGACCCATCTGAGTGTCCAGTGCTGTGTCTACCAGCTCTAGAGTACACGCAGATTATGAACTAAAGCAGACCAGCCCCACTGGGAGGTACACCAACCATCTGTGGATACTTTCGCTCTATATTCAGTATAACACTTTCTTGTTTCTCACTTCCTTCTGGCCAGCCTGATCCTCACTTCTGCCTCTCCAGTTCCTGAGTAAAAGGGTTGCTATCCTCAGAACCTGGAATGGCAGGATGTGCTTAATTCAGTCTGCCTTCTCACTGATTCTGGAACAAAACCAGTCTGACTAGGACAACCTCCTCATGGTGGTGTGCCCCTAGGCAGACAGGTGCATCCAGGCCTTCCTGTTATGAGGTAGCGTCTCCTGGGGCTAACATCCCCACCCAAACTCAAAAAGTGTAATGAAGGGCTTTAGGTGGGGCTTGGGGGAAAGGTGGTATTACTAAAGGAGGCCTCAGAGCTGCAATTTCCAAATGCTTGGGGAAGTACTTTGAATGCCAAGAACTGCCTCAGAAATACAGTGGTTTTCAAATCTTACCCACCTAGCCAGGACGTTTTGAGTCAGGATGCTGGACTGAACCCAGTGAAAGGGTGAAGAAATTGACTCTGGCTGAGGAGATAGTGAAATGGCTCTTTGCTCCCACTCCCCTGTACCTCAAATATGTGCCCCATCTGTGTTTCCTAAACATCTGGCTTTTTAAGATATAACACAGCATGGTAATAGCCACCACTTGTGTTTGCCATGTGCCAAGGCATTTATAGCTCATTTAATCCCTATAACAACCCCATGAAGTGGACATACTATTCTTTCTGTTATACAGCTAGGGACACTGAGGTACAGAGAAATCAAAATGCCTGAAGTCATTTAGCAGGAAGTGACACGGGCATGACTTGAATCTCATCACTTTGGCTCTCTGGTCCAAGCTTGGGGCTAGCGTGTTCAATTGCCTGCCTTTGTGTCTCAGCTCTAGAGGTGGGTCTTAATCCATTTAGGGCAACCCAAGCATAGCATCTTCCAATTAACTGCCAGTGGTCCAGGTTGGGCTCACAACCTAAGATGGACTGGTCATAAAGTTGGAAGAGGAGGACTATAACTTGCACCTGGGAAAAATATCTGGCGTTCCCCAAGCCAATACTGATGACAGCAGGACAGAAAAATGGGGAAAAAAATCTGATTTCTTACTGACATCATCAACCACTGAATCTACCCTAGTTCTGGACAATATGTGTTATGCAAAACTAGTGCATTTCCTCCTACTTAAGCTAATTTATTTCCACTACTTGTTTCTAAAAGCATTCAAACTGATGTGGATGGGTCTTAAAGTTCTGTCCAAGAAGGCATTGACTGCAGGCCAAGGTGGACACTTTAGGGAGTTGCAGAATAAGAGATTGAGTTGAGGATGCCCTGGAGAATGTAATTATAAGGTCTTCGGGAAGGGCTTTAAGCCCTGGTTGCTTCTCTTCCTTGTTATTATTGTCTGGTGTGTGTATGTGTGTGCGTGTTTGTGTTTGCACGGTCATACACTGCTGCCTCTACACACAATGGTGTCCCTTAAAAGGTACAGAGCAAAGCAAAGATAGAAATCAGGGGATCCACTTCTTATACCATTAGCCTTCTATCAGCAGTTCAGTCTAGGCTGAGTAACTTCACCACCACCAGATAACAAATGCAGACATGTGGCTCCAGAGTCCCCGCAGGTAGCCATTGACCTCCTTCTTAGATCAGGTCCTCAGTGGCGGAGTCTGGGGGAGGGTTGAGGCACATGATTTTCCCATCTTCCCTTTGAATTCCCTAGTGAAATCTTCTATCGACATACGCTATTCCTTTTGCATGGAAGTCATGCCCAGCCCTTCACTCACACGAAAAAACACACGCCTCTGCTCCGCGACTCTCTCCCACTGTCCCATGAGCTCGTCAAGGATGGGCCCGTGTCTCGTTTCTCTTAACGTCAACATCCCCTAGCTGCCCACGCCCCACGTCCCTCCCCTGGCCGGGCACCCAGCAGATGCCTGGCACAGAGTAGGTGCTTCAGTAAATGTCTGTGGGATGCACGAATGGAGAAATGAATGGATTTCATGAATCCACACGCTGCTAATTTGGAATTTGTGATCCTTTGGAGACAGAATATTTATTGAGTAAAAGTTTGGAAAAAATACTCTAACTTTGGCTTTTACTGCTTATGTAGTTCATTACTAAGGAATGCAAGTCTCTAATCCTCCTTCCCCCGCCCCATAACTTTCCACATTTTATAATATGTAGAATAATTATAACTCAAGAAACTACATTTCTTTTAAAGAAACAGCCAACCTCTGCTATAATTAGACTTCTTGGTTAATTTGGAGGAATTTCTTCACGCCTGCACCTCTCTTTCATCCCCTACTCCTTAATCTAGAAAAAGTTTCCAACACGTGATTAATGGAAATTTTCCTTTGAGATATAATATATATTACTTAGATATAACTTGATGATGAATTATAGAATGCAAATGATTCCAAAGGAAGTTAATCTCTCACCAAAATGCAAGAAATAGATGAAAATAATTATTGCTTTACTTCTCTTCCATTAGGACGTATCCTTGGTGTTTCTCAAATGGGGTGCTCCAAGATAGCAGCGCCTTGTTACCCGTAAGCTGCCAACATGTTGGAAGTGCACTTTCTCAGTCAGGGACTCTGGAGCAAGGTCCACGACTTGTGTTTTCACAAACCGTCCTGGGACTGGATGAGGCTCAAGTTCAGAGCCACTGGCATCAGGCAGACTTTTAGAGCCTCATGTACCACTTTGCAGCTTATGAGTGATCTCACTAACACTCACTCCTTCTGTTTGTAAAATGAGGATGAAGCGGTGTTGCTGTGACTTTATGAGTCTGTATATGTCAAGCTCTCAACATTTCCAGGCGCAGATCGCTCTCTCTGCCATTCTTGCTTTTAAGGGTGGAAGGAAGAGAAACACAGGAACTGAAGAAGTCTCCTTTTCTCCATGACTGGTGTGGGAGGGCAGAGTAGGGCAGTGAAAAAGAAGGCTTAGAGTAAGAGGGAATGTTTGGAGTCCATGATCCAGGACAGAAAAAGGAGGCATTCGCGGCAGTCAGAGGACTCTTTCACCCAACAAATAAAAACTGAGGTCTATTCCAGAGCTTCACTGGGCTGAGAGTTGGAGGTTGGAGGAGAATAGGATGGGCATAGTCCCCAGCCCTCAGAGGGGTGTTAGTGGGTGGGGTGGGAACAGTTTTCACTGAAGACAGCATCTCATGGAGGGTTTTGATGAGGAAAATACCCCACCCACTTGGTTTTTCAGAGAGCAGATCTACAGGTTCTGATGAACAGGCACCTGAGCTGGACCTTTATGGACGGTGGGAGATGTGGGACGATCTGAAGTCACTCCTCACCTCTCCTTGCTGGATCATCAGAGCGACTGGCTGGGAACATGTTTCTTCCTCTCCTCACTGTGGAACTATACTCCTCTCCCTAACAGGCCCCCAACCCATGCCTTCATTCCCGGCCTCTCCTCCAAGCCCTTGACTTAGAGAGTTCCTTCCCAAACATCAGTGAAATTAGCTGCAGCCTGTTCAGCGTTGCTTCCTGTACGGTAGACATGGCCTGTGCATTCCTAGGCTGCATCCTATTTAATTCACATCACAGCTCCAGAAAGTAATGAGAATTTTTCCATTTTACAGATGAGAAAACAGAGTTCAAAAGATTAAGCAATCGTCCAAGCGTCAGAGCTAGTATATAACCCTTCCATGCAAGTTCAAGTCTACACCTGGGGAAAATGATCCCAGAGCCACAGTAGGAAGGGGCTTTCTTCAAGGATTCACAGCTACCAAGGCCCATAGATAAGATGGAGGTCCCAGCTCCCTGCGCCCCCTGCAAGACCCCGCAAAACATATGTACTTTCATTGACTGCAAACCACAATACAATAACAGTTTTGTGGCAGATGTTAAAGTCCCTTCAAAAAAGTAGAAAAAGATTATTAAAGCTACTGGTAACATTGGCTGAAATGTCCTGGAATTCAAAATTTGTCTTAGTTGAATTTGCACACTCACCACAGTCATGTTTATATAGGAAACGTATGGCACACACTTTGATTGCCACAGCTAATAAATCTGCACAGCCTTCTCTCTTCCTGCCACATAAATCCTCTTCCTGCCTACCTATTTAATATGCAAGGCAGATTGGAACATTAGCAGTGCAAAAGGGTAAATAATCTGGTAATTGATCTGGGATTTGTGGATTTTTACCTCGAATTTCTGTTTATGGTTGAAGGTCGTGAGCTATACAAACCTCTATTGATCAGAGTCTTTTGTTTAAACGGAACCTACTGTATTTATTTGTGTTGCTCCTCCAAAGTCAAACAAAAGGGCAGGGATCGAGCTCAATCTCGGCAGGGCACTGTGGACATGTGGCCCATTCACTCGGGGTACAGATGTTTTCAATCTGCACAGTTTGTCTTTCATATCCATCTGAGATGAAACAGCCTTCATTTAGCCTGGGAGACATGCCAGCAAGAGAAGACACAACTTAACCCTTTGCGGATGCTCCCGGCTCCCTCTGGACACCGACAAGAGATTCTTAGGAAGCAGAATGCACCTCAGAGACAGAACCGGGCTCAGAGCCACTGTCGCCCCTGGACGCGACTAGAATCCCACAGCCCCTTCCCTCTTCACTCCCATCTCTACCCCAGCCTCCAACTCCTATCCTTGAGAGCTCTTCAGGAGAAAGAGAAGGTAGAGGATGGTGTGCCCTGTGGCCTCTGGGCCCAGGGAACAACCCTGCATTGAGAATGGTGCAGGGCTCACCAAGGGCCAGTCTATCCAGAGCCTGGGTCCTTACAATACAGACAAGTTAACATCAGCAGAGACCCCTTTCCCACTGTGGACTTAGCTTCTCCTACTTCTCTTTCTTTATTGCCAACCCCTCAGATTTCTCAACCTTAATGCTGTTGAGCTCTGGGGCAAGACAGTTCTTGGTATTGGTAGCATGCACACTCATGTATGTGCGTGCATGCGCGCGCGCGCGCGCGCGCGTGTGTGTGTGTGTGTGTGTGTGTGTGTGTGTGTGTGTGTGTGTTGGGGGTGGGTATGAAGCAGCATCTTGGCCTCTACCTGTTATACATGGGTGGTAACAATGCTAGCTCTGAGGATCAAAAATGTCCCCCTCTGGGGTGGAGCGATACAGTCTCCTCCCATGAGAGTGCATGCCTTGGAGCAGTTGTGTGCTGGTTTGTAAATGGCGCCAGTTTGAGAGCAGGTCAATGATTCATTCTCCAACACTTCTTCTGGCCTCCTGGCAACAGTTTGACCTTGGTCGAATGCCTCCCCCTCCCTGGTCCCACTTTCCTCCTCAGTGAGATGCTCCTGGAAGGGCCGAACTTTCAGAGCTGCACTACAAACCCAACGTAGCCTGAAGCAGTCTTCCTCTGGGCCCGGACTAGAGGGCATGGATGCCTGGGCCTGGGCACCATCACCCAGAAAGGGAGCCTGATGGCCACACAGAGGACTTGCTGGGGAGTGGCAAGGGACAGGGACGGAAGACCTCTGAGCAAGGTACCACTGGCTTTTCAACATTTGGTGTCAATAGCAACAACTCTGGGTCTGGAGAGACCCGTGGCTTGGCGATAAGGATCCAGATGGACTTGCTTTCTCCCTCCTCCCCTGACTGACTTGCTCTCAGATGCTAGGCAAGTGCTCTGAGTTGCTGTGTGTGTTAAATAAACTAAAGTCCTTTGTAAAATAAGATTGTTCTCACTTAACTAACTCATTCTCCTGGATGTTAACTCTTTGGAAAGTGATACAGTATATCAGAACCTTGGTACCATACTCATTTTACTAGTGTATATTTGCTATATATGACATTTACATTTGTTTCGGGGAATTGGTACATATATAAATCATAGCTTGATTATTTTCAAACCCTTCATCCCCTTCCCCTGGTCTCTTTCCCCATCTCCAAAAGTCTGCTTCCCTGCTTCCTACCATTTCTCCTTTATTTCACTCTTTAATTTATTTATATTTTTTGTTTCTCATATAGGAAAAGTCAGGTGATATTTAATTTTGTATGTCCGACTTATCGCACTTAACATAATGGTCTCAGGATCCATTCATTTTCCTGCAAATGACATGAGTCCATTCTTCTTTATGGCTGAATAATACTCCATGGTGTATACATATCACATTTTTTTATCCCTTCATCTGTTGGTGGGCATCTAGGCTGCTCCTAGAGCTTAGCTATTGTGAGCTGTGCTGCTGTAAACACGGGTGTGCACGTATTATTACAGCATATTGAATTTAGGGGGGAAGATACTCAGCAGAAAGAGGTACAGTTGGGTCAAATGAAATTTGCATTTTCTGTGTTTTGAGGAATCTCCATCCTGATTTTCATAGTGGTTGTAACAGTTTACATTCCCACCAACAGTACAGAAATGTTCCTTTATATCCTCAGACTGACTCAAGCTGAAATCCCAGCACAGCCACATCCTCACTGCTGAGGGTTTTGGGGCAAGCTAATTTACATTTCTGTGGCCTCGACCCCCTGAGAAATGGCTAGTGGAACTGGTCTTGAAATTTCACTTTAAGAACGGAGTGTTGTACTGGGATCCTTTGGGGTGTGAGGTGTGTTCTTGCCATTGCCAAATAATAGCTGCTATCATTATTGATTCTTAAAATGTGCTTTGCTGAATGTTTGATTCATAGAAAAACCCAAAATAACATTAACCCCCACAACTCAAATATCAGATAATCAGTGACAGATCTGTGTGATATCTGGGTAACTTCTTTTTCATTTTTTGTTATGATAATTTGCAATACAGTTTTGGTTAAAATATTTGGCCAGAGGAGCTGGAGTTGCTTCTATCTCTTTCAGTCTCTGACTTCCAAAGCTAAGAAGATATTTCTAATGATGGCAAAATGTGACTTGTGTGAATGGAAGATCAGTGAATGGAGGCTAAGCAATTCACTGGCAGGAGTGACCAAGCTCAGATCCCAGGTGGAGTGACAGTCCGTGTGACCTTTGTATCAGCAGAGCACAGTGCAGTTACAGTTTGACCTCTTATATATCTATTCATGGATTTTCCCACCATTCAGGCCCAAGAGCCCCCGTCAGGCCACACTTTCAGAGGGAGATGAGACCCATGCTATTTCTAACTCCGAGTTATGCTCACCCTTTGGCTTATGTGTTTGCCAGCATGAAAGTGGACAGCCCTTACATCTCATGAAGGGCGAGTCCCTGCTTATTCCCTATGCATGGGTCCTTAAAAATATTTTAAAGGATGTCAGAAAAGGTGATCAGCAACTGAGAGATTCCTATGGAGAGAGGAGACAGAAAATCGACAGCCACAGGCATTATCCTTGCGGCTGTCTGGCTTCGAGTCTTTTGGTTCCATTTTCCTCTTCTTTCTGAGCTTTCCTGACCCTAACCTTAACTCCTCTCATATATATATATGGGAATATATATATATATATATATATGGAAATATATATATATGGAAATATATATATGGAAATATATATATATATGGAAATATATATATATGGAAATATATATATATGGAAATATATATATATATATTTGTACTTTCTTGAAGTTCATGATTGTCTATTTTCACCTAATGAACCATTTCTCTTTGGTCATTTGTGCTGAGAGGCTTCTCCCTTGAAATATGCATCGTGAGATATATGAAATTACACACATGATCCCTATGGAAGTCATGAAACTAAACAGAAATGCCAGTAAATCAGTGCTTCGGCTTACAAACCATGAAGCAACATTGGTGAATTTTCCTTCCCGAGACTCCGCTCATTCCCTCGAGTAACCGCTACCCTGGAGCCTGTGTTTATCATGCTCTCGCTTTCTTTTAAAGTCCTACTTATTATGTAGGCATCCCTCAATTATACATGTATGTGCGTGTGTGTCGCTAGCACTGCAGCTTCGTAAAAATTTCACTGCCTCTACGTTACCTGACATCACTCGATTTTTCTGCCTACATTACCTGTCCCAGTGTCAGCCATGCTGGTGCCTGTCCCTGTGTGTAGCTTGTGGGCGGACTGTCCCCGAGAGGGAGGATCTGGTTCCACCGATCCATTATTCTCCAGGTGGATATTGGGGCCATTCTCAGACTCTCGTTTTTTGCGTACAACATGACTATATGGTCTTTCTGTGCCTGAGACTTTTGAGGTGGGCAGACTTTCGCTGGTCTATGTCCCCAATCTGAACCCTCTTCCTGTCACTCTCGGACCAAAGCCTCAGCACCTTCTTCTGTCAAACAGATATTATAGCAGGTAACTATTAGAAACACAACAGTCATTATGATAAATTATAGTTTTTACACCTGCTTTGGAGATCCAAGATGAAAGACACTTCATGGAGGCTAATATTGTGATAGGCGAACAAAGCAATTAATTTAAAAATCTTATGTATAATCACACACTGGGTTCTTTCAGTTACTGAGAGGCCAGGTCATGAGAGCTCCTGGCCCCTCCCAGACGCTGGCATTCACGATCATCTTTCGCCTCACCTCATGAACTCATCACACCGAGCCTCTCTACACTCTCCCCTCCTCTGTGGCATGAGTGTAAGAACAGCACCCAGTTCACTGTGGTGGGGGCATTGTGAGTTAATTGGCAAGCCATGTAGAAAGTCTCGATTTGAATCCTCATCCACACTCATGAGTTCTTATGTCTGAGCAGGTTGCTTACTCTCCCCATGCTGTTTTTTGCATTGTGAGATGGTAATCGTATTTAACACTGGAAAGAGATACTGTAAATTAAATAAGACACTTGCACAATGCGTAGCACACAATCAGTCTTCTCTACATATAAACTACTGTCAATACTGTAGTAACTAGTACTTTCTTGAAGGCCAGTTAAGGTTGTCTAGTACAGTATTTCCTCTAGGCTGGAGACAAAGTTAGGTCACCTATTCAAAGAAGTAAAACCATTCTCATTTTATGAAGATTAAATAGGGTGGACAGAGGCTCATCAAACATGGAGGGAATGTTTAGAATGATCTGGCCTAAGACACAGGATAAGTCGTATATAGGAATTCCGTGTGACTTGACCTTAAAAAAATAGGCAGAGTAGCAACAGCAGCTCAAACTTATAATAGGTGATCCACGTGCCTCCTCAATCGGGGAAGAAGTTCATGATACGAGAAAAAGACAGAAAGAAAGAGAGAAAGAAGGAGACAGACAGAGACAGAGAGATTGCTATGAAAAGTTATTGCCTCTTATAAGAGCAACTCCATGTGGCAGGCTGCAGGCAAAGTGACCATGAAGTTGATTTATTTCTTGACTAATGATTATTCATAACAGTTCATTTCAAATAATGCAAAAGGAGGACTTCTAAGCAGCTGGATTCCTCAGTTTGGGTACTGGGACAGTCCAACTAAAATCTCAGGGAGCACACTCTTCTGTGAAGTTGAGCAGTGAGAATCGCACCTCTCCCTCATGACAAAAAGAAGGTGGTCAGAATTTAGGAAACGTGACAATGAGAATGAGGTCAGTGTGTGACATCCCTGCTCTGATGCAGAGAACACTCACAGTGTTCTAGAACATGACCAGCCTTCCCAAAGTCCCATGTGAAGGCACACCCAGCTTGCAAAGCCCTTCATCTTTCAACAGTCCACTTGAGTCTTGTAGCAGCACCATAAGGCAGTCATGCTAGTGCTGATTTATTCTCAGTTCTTGGCAAATGTGGGAACTGAGGCCTGAAGAGGCTGAGGGCCTTTCCTAAGATTACAAGAGGCTTAAGGTGGCCTGACCTCTAAGTGGGATGCCTCAGAGGATGGTGTGTCATTTCAGCAGCTGGGCAAATGGACATGAAGAGCTTGAGAGCTGGGACAGCAATGTGAACTCAGAAATAGGAGCTTGGTTGTGGTGAGGCTGGGAGGGAGCAGGGCTGGCGTCCTCTGTCCTTGCGGCAAGGGACAAGTTGATGGCATTTCCTTTTGCCTCCTTCATCTGTCCTCAGCCACAACTCGCAGACCCCAGCCAATTCCACCTTCAGTGGTCGTGGACTGAGTTAGAGAGCAGCAGATAACACTTCCGAGGTTCGAAGGCCAGGCCCAGAAGCAGTGAGACAAGAAGACCATGGAGGGGAGGATCAGTGCCACAGGAAGAAGGTCAGGCCTACGAGCTGTGATGGCGATCGCTGCCTCAGAATGGGAAGGCTGGAGCACAGACCGAGGACCCTCTCTGGCTCTCTCTTTGTCTGGGCACCGAGCAGCTTTCTTGCTTGACAGTTAGTGCACACATCGCAGTTTTTTTCCACAGCTGTCAAATCAAATTGATTTTCAGTCTTTTAACCTGGGTAGTTTCAGCAAACCAGGTCCCCCAAGTGAAAAGCTAGTTTACCAAAGACGTCATTTATCCAATTCTTCTGCCAGAGAAATAGAATCTTAGAACAGCTTTTGGAAAATGAATGATCAATTCCAAAGGGTGTTGGTAACAATAATAATAATTACCTTTTATGAAGCATCTATTATGTTTCTTTACTTTATGTCCCTTTTATATTTCCCCAACAATCCTTTGAGGTAAATAATAGCTCAATTGATGAGTACCTACTCCTCATGTATTCTCTCATTAAATCCTAACAACTCTGTGGAGTGTGTATTATTATCCCAATTATTTAGGAAATGAAAGGAAAGCTCAAACAAGTCACAGAAGCAATGACAGACCTGGGATTCTGACTTGGGGATAGGTACCTCAACCCGAAAGCTTTGTGGGCTGCCCTTCTTGGACCCCTCCTGAGGCTCACTGGTCATTCTGTGATGTGTGTCTTGGGATTCAGTTTGGGGACCCAGCAGTGAGCACTCCTGGGCTGCTGCTCCTCCCACACCCAGGGCTGTGCTCTATGTTGAAAAGGGATATGGTAAATATGGTGAGAAAAAAGAAGAGAAAAACTCACAACCCTCATGGATGTCTAGTCCAGCCATCGTGGAGTCCAGCTCTATAACCTGCAGCCAGGTACCCTGGGTAGGATCATGATTGTCTGGTGGGCTCAGTTTCTACCTGTGCAGAAGGAATCTGCACAGATAGAAACAGAAACAGACATGCTACTCCTTAGGTGGTTGTCAATGTTAAATATAATAATGTGTGTAGATGGTTAGCACGGACCTTCCATGTGTACCTGGACCTCAAAAAGTGCCTTTTCTAACATCGATTTAAATGAAAGACTGATTTTCTTTGCCCTTTTCAGGCTAAAATTAAAAGCACCTTGCACCTTGCAGGACGGACAAAATTGCAGCCTGCCAGGCTGGTTACTTGCCTACAGTAAGTAAGATTGGGATAAGAGTCTCAAATATTAATGGTTCTCCTTCCACTCTGGCCAGCAAAGTCATATCTGCGTTGCCATGTGGAGTGACCAGATCCAGTCCATTAAAATGCAGAAGGCCCGCTTCCATCTGAATTGCAGATATATAACACACACTGTTTTAGTTCTCTTATGTCCCAGCCCAATCCTTTGTGTCCTGTTCTGAGCACAGGTCCCTGTGGTCAGCTGCTCTTGGTGGAGAGCAAGCCCCATGTGAGGCCCATACTCTAGGCAGTTCGGCCCCTCTGCTCTGGACATGCCCAAGAAGACACAAGCAGTCCTGGGGCAAGCACAGTGTTGGTCTCCTCCTCTTAGTAGAAGGATGCGGAAGAATGGAAGACTGCAAATGTTGGCACAGGCGATTAAAAACAGGTCCTGGCCAGGGAAAATCTTGGGGTGGACAGTGCCGCTCCCTAGTGGGTCTCCCCCCCCAATCCGTCCCTTGGGGGTCCAGTTGAAAGGAGGTACCTCGGCTTGAAAAAGTTACCCACCTGGCCTGAGGGCCAGCCCGTTGCCCTGCAGGTGCCTTTCCACCTGCTCCCTCAGCCCTACTCTCTGCCTCGTGCCCCTATTGTTCTCAGCTTCCCTCTTCTTCTCTCCCCTCCTTCCTTCTTCACGACACCAGGCAACAGCAGGTTAGTCCTCCCAAGGGCTGGCTCCCTTCCCCGGGAGACATTAGGCAATGCCTGGTGACATCTGGTGTCACACCTCAGGGATCAAGCCAGCAATGCTGCTCAGTTTCCTACCGGTACATCCACCTCAAAGACTTGGCCCCAAACCTCCACTCCGCCAATGTGAGAGACCAGCTGTAAGGGGATTGAAAAAACTACCTCTCCTTGGGATGGACTTTGGGGAGATGCCTTGGCCTCTTCTGGCTTCAATTTTCTCTTCCCTGTAACGTGAGGTTTGCTCTGGGTGGACGTGAGGGCCTGCCTGTGTGCACACCACCGGCACCTGGGATCTGGCCCTCCCACACCCTGTGCTGGCTCCTGCAGCCACCTGCAGGGTCTGAGCATGGGTACAGGGCGTCCCCGCGATCTATGTCTATTGCCTTCCAGGGCTGGGAGGCTCAGGCCCAGCCCATCCACACCCTTGGGCCATTCCTTCTTGGCCCAGTGCTGGCGTGGCTGTCAGGATGGGCACGCAGCTGAACACACCTCACCCTATTGCCCAAGGACTGGCAGGGGATCAAAGCACACTGAGTAGAGCAACACTTGGCAGTGGAGGCTGATCAGCAGAGCGGTCCTGGCCTGGGCAGCAGAGGTGTGGTGTCTGCAGCCTAGGTCACTTCTGTCAGTGCCCAGCCTGCCTTCCCAGGTCCTTCTCCCGCCCTGTGTCTCTACCTCCATGTCCTTAGAGCCTGGTGCCACTGCACCAGGAGTGGATTCAGGGCACACACAGGTAAACCCAGCTTCTCCGCCTCCTCCTGCCTGCAGGAGGAGGAACGGTAGCCACAGCATCCTTGCCACTAGCATGTGGAGGTCAGGCCCCGGGCCCCGGGGAACACACATAACTTCGTCCCATGGTCACCATGACAGTGGAGTACAGCATCATCTATTTTCCAGTCACTCTAATAACTACATGTTAGTTGGGTGTTTCAGACCTCTGCATTACGCGACTTTCTATTTGCTCACATAATCCTCTGAGCAACCTTATGGGATGAATGAGCCTTATTATCATTTTACAGTCAGGAAAACTGAGGCTCAAAGCAAAGAGTAAATTATGGACTCAGACTCAGATAATCCTATTACAGCACCATGCCGACTGCCTTCCAAAATGAGCAAGCGCATCCAGGGAGGTGGACAGACTTGCTCAAGTCACAAAGCCAGCATATGTTAGTGACAACAGCAGGGCCCAGGTCTGTCTGTCTAGAGGCCTCTTCACTTTGTCCAGTGTGTGGAGTGTATATGTGTATTGATTCAATCACTTCTTATGCATTTATTTACTTTTTCCAACTTTTAATTTTTATTAGTACCTGTTTGCAGTACACCATATTTACATCCCTTGTGGGGAGTTGGTGTGTGCCCGTAACACATCTCACATCTTTCTTCATCCCCTTTTCCTTATCTCCATCTCTTGGTGCCCCCCTCCTATCTGCAAATAAAAGCTACTGCCCTGTTTCCTAGGATCTATTATTTTGCTCTTTATTCACATTTTGGGCTTTTATATAAGAGAAAACATGATATTTTAGTTTGCGCGTCTGATTTATTTCACTTACTATTATGGTCTCAGAGTGCTTCTGTCTTTCTACAAATGACTCAAGTTTATTTTTCTTTACATATTTATTTCGAGGTGAAAATGATTTAAAAAACACGTATGTGGGTATCTATGACAATTTCATTTTTAGTAAATATATTTAAAATGAATAGGCATTGATGCATGGTTAACTTTACAATATTGTTTGCAGAATATCATAGGAACTGGAAAATAAACTTAGACATGATCCTCAGTGGATATAATGAGGAAGCCATGTGGACACAGTCTTTTTGTTCTGGTGCTAGAAACCCCTCCAAGTGGTATGGTTTAGTTCTGATAGTAGAGCTCAGAAAGCTCCTGGTTAAGGCCACCAGGACCTGCAGCCAACATGCCCTTACAAATCTCTCTGTCCCCAGAGACCATGTACTCGTCACCAGCTTACCCAGCCCCTCAAACAGATTCCAGACTCGTAGGCAGCCCTTTGGGTTGGGTGCAGAGGTACCGGGGAGCAAGCGGCCTTGGCAGAAGAATGAAGGACAGGTGCCTCAACCCCTCCCCTGGCCCGAGACCCCAGTACCCCATTCCTCAGAGGTTTCCAGTTCTTCATGCAGCTGCAAAACAACTCAAAACTCTGACTTTTATCCTCCTCCTCCAAAGCCTCCAGCCAGCTGCCATCTTATCCTGCACTTGTGAGTCAGGTTCTGTGCCCTGGGCCTCACGTGGCAGACACGTGCATAGGGTGCGGGCCCTGGCTCCCTCAGCCACCTCTGTCACCTCCTCTCTCCCCTGCCCGCCCTGCTGGAGGAACCCGGCTCCCCCATCCTGGTGGCTTGGCAGGTGTCTGTATTCACACAGCGAAGTAGCCCCAGACGCGCCTGGTGGATGCCACCTTGCCACACCCATGCTGGTTCCAAGGGTCACAACTGTGCAAGAGGCTGCTCACTTGAGCCAGCACCGGGGAGGCGATGCCAGAGCCTCCAGCTGGGGACAGCAGCTTTACCACTGGAGCAAGGTGACATGGCACACAGCCTGAGAACTAGAGCCATCACATGGCAGGAAGCACTGGGAAGACGGGCTTCACAGGACGCCAGTGTGGCTAGCTACACGCGTGCCACTGTAAAGACCTTCCGGGTGCCAAGAAGAGACACTAAACATGTGGCCCTGACTGGGACTCTGTTTCCCTGGGCAGTGCACTGCGCATGCCACAGTCCCTCCGAAGCCAGTCACCTCTTCTCCTCAAAACAAAAGAAAGATGATCTGACCATTTCAGACATGGAAAGCACTGCAGACTGCCCTGCGGCTCTGCGGGGACGTGAGACAGGGTCACATCCAGCACCACAGGACTCCCAAAACTCCCCCGCAAACACACACTGCTCCACTTGGCCACAGTAGCTTCCCTCGCTCTGCCCTACCCCAGGCATCTCTCCTAGCAGCCTCTCCTGTCACCTGGCTTGGTGGCTCTCTTAGCTGTCCCTTAAGTAACCCCCAACTTCTACAACTGGCTTTGTAAAACAGAATAGGAAACTCTGGCAGCACATGGTCTTGTCAGCAAATCATAGGGCCA